>JAVQJS010055235.1:0-11000 GCA_036024795.1 Galaxias rostratus | reverse complement strand
GTTCAGTAAAGCGCGCAGCTATACATGTTCTTTTTCAGAATTCTGTACTTTGTTATCAGGATGAAACCAATATCAAGATGTCCTTCACGCAATTGTCAGGTAACATTTTAATGCAAAGTTGAAAAACAATAGAAACCTGAGCTTTCCACGCACAGGTGTGGTGCTAGCTCCCTCTGTTGACAGTTTCTTAGTGAGTCGACTCAAGAGTCGTCAAGGTGGCAGCCATCCTTCAGTTATCACAGTACTGTACCTTTAATGTAGACAGCATCAACACTATGATAACTGAACAAGGGCAGCCTGTCACATCTAGCAGTCAGAAGCAAGGATTATAGACTTGTCGCACAACCCAACCTTCAGCCGTCTTCAGACTAGTTGGGGTAAGCCAGCTAGAACTCATAGCAACCCTGTCACACTTCATCTAGAACCATGCCAACAACCCCTATAAATAGACGAACTTGTGCTGCTTTGGCAAAATTGTAGTAGAGTTTTGCATAGTGACTTCAAGTGACCCGGTCCATGACCAAAAGTCAAAACTGTTCAAACAATCACAACTGAATATTAAAGAATGAGTCAGGAGTGTTGGCTGGATATAGTGTAGCTCACCTTTTCAAATAATGAAAGAAAACCAACACAAGCCCGCTTTTCCCAAATTCCTACAGTTGATAAATCTTATTTTATTGTTTTACCTACTTTAAATTGACATTCCTACATAATTTATCACAGATAATGTATCATCCTGCTATCCAAATCATTAAACTAGTTATGGCTGTACTTATACGCTGTGCCTGTGCTGCATAATTTATAACCAACCAAAGCTGACGTCAGACTTGTTATGATTCTCTGGACTCCTCCCTCAACGCGCGAAGCTTCTCCGGCAGTCCAGTCGCGTAGCCCGCTGGTGGAGACTCCTCCCCGATTCTGTCCGCCCTCCTCCGCGCTTCATGTAAACAACTCGATTAGCTGGTTCTGTTTGATATCACAGGTATACTAGTGCACTTGCCATAAACCGTGTAATTAAATAACATATAGGCCTACTTGTTTTCAGTACTTTCAATGTATATCATTAAAACATAACCTTGGTTGGATCGTGGTATTTTCGTTATACTTGAATGTTGTTCCCTATGGCGCCCATTCCATACTCAGCCTATTGCGCTTAAATGACAGTGTATTTTATCAATAGTTTCGCCAAATGATTATATTATCTTGAAAATACCGTTTTCACCTAAATATCATCAGAAGAAAAAGGAAACAAGTCTGCTTCTTGATTGTTGTTGCTTTCTATAAAGAAAACAAAAGTTGATCATCAAAAAATCGTATACATATTCGATTGCAGACACACAAATACGTGTTATTATATATTTTTTATGCAATTTTAGGTCGATTTTTCAACATAATAATATTGTTGTCGTCCTAATGACTCCTACAGCCAAACGCTAACGCCCCGCATTGCACACACCCCTTTCTGGATAAAAACAAAATATGCTGTTGTGCAAGAAATCAAAACAGCATGAATAATTCCCGTTTCATTAGCATTATTGTTCAATTGAGGATAAATTACTTCGTTACTCACCTGCCAATATGTCGTTAAATCCTCTTGATAATAGAAATATTTTTAATGACGCAGCAAGCCCATACCGAACAACGTGATTGTCGCCATTTTTTGTTGTTATTGAAATCGCTAGCCATGTGACAAAATGATAATAATAATAAAATAAAGCTTCCGGGTTTCGATGCACAACAAGTTGACTAAAATTGTAATCCTCAAAATTATTCGTCTGGTGGAATAGTTACGTTCCATTGACTAAGGACGTCAATTGTTAGTGCGCAGTATTGGATAGCTTTGGGACACTGACGCCGCCGTATGGCTTGCAACAAGTACATGCCTGGTCTGCAAATGTTGCGTTGAATGACAGTGTCTCTTTTGTGTATTTGCGCTAGTGGCCAGTGTTTCAGACTTTATTGCGTTGAATAATTACTTTGCTGTCAACAAGTGTCGACTTGTAGTCTAGTAGACGATTCTTCCCAAAAGTATTAATTGGCCTGATAAGTGGTCTATAGAAAGTTTTCAACCGCATGCACACATATCTACAACAACTTCGATCTTGACATTTGACGCATATGTCAATGTCAATGCTACTAGCGATTCGTAATATTTAGAAAACTGAGTGTAATATTCCCAGCAGAATAAAATAAAACGGACATTTCGAGTGAATTACATTTGTCAACTTTGAGCATGTATAATTCCTAAAGGCAACAAATGGCCATGGCGCACATTCCTCGGTCTTCCCTATTTTTTCTTCTATATTTATCTTTTTAGGTGCACATCCGAATGATGTTTATTTTTGCAAGATCGTTCGAATGATGAGCAGGCATAAAACTACAGCTACCAGAGTGCAGTCAGAAGTTCCTGCGCACACATTTTCCGCATTTCTTTCTGATGATGTGTCTGGGAGGTGCACATAAGTAGGGCGTTGTAGAAGCCCTTCCATTCATTCGCAGAAGAAAATCTTAAAGACGTAGGCAAAAAAGTGTCTTTTGATGAAAAAATACCTTTTTATACCACGTTAGTAGTTTTTGTGAAGTTTGTTTATGATTTATGAAAAGCGACAGGCAGAATATTTCTGTTGTGTCATTACGTGTGTACCTAATCTTTCCCCCCACAAAAAGGACCTGAAATAACAGGAATTTTTCTGAGATTGGTAAGGTTGACAAAACTCTAGAAGCAATCTTTTGTAAACATTTTGGATTCCTTCATTTTTCGTGCAACTAATAAAGGTGAAGTGAAGCTATTCTTTCATTTGTTGTTTCATGATAGATAGATATATTGAATGGCGTTTTGCAAGATTGAAGGGGGAAATTTGCATGAAAAACTAAAATAAAATATTGCGTCACGTTAGTTTTGCAGTTTGGAAGAAATGGCCAAATTTTTCAGAGCTGTCATTTTGGGCCCACCGGGCTCAGGGAAGGGGACCATATCAGAAAGAATAGCACAACGATTTGGACTCCAACATCTGTCCAGTGGTCACTTTCTGCGGGAGAATATAGGAGCAAACACAGGTATGTTTTATCATCGTCCATGAGCTGTGATGAGAAAATAACTCGACTGTCTCAACTGTGTCAAACATTAAAACAACACTGGTTTATGACTGAGTAAAATACATATCATTCACATAACGTTTGGTCAAAGTTGAGGTGAGATGAACAGAACTTTCCTCCATTATGGCAAATTGCCAATCTAGAATAGTTGTGCAATACATAAATAGCTTAATTATGCAAGGTGTTTAAATAAGTCATTGATGGTGTTTTGTTAGTCATATTTATTAGCATAATGCCTCTTAATTTGCTGCTGTGCTTTAGGAATAAGTAGCTTTTGTTGGATGTTGTGAGGTATTATTGGCTTCAGCCGTCTACTGGACCCCATTCATTGTAGAGGGTTGATTCTCCAGGAGAAAATGTACCACTGCTGGAACTCATTTTGATCACCAAATGAGCCAATAGCTCTTTACCCCACTATTCAGATTTCAGTGAAGGGCAGTTAACTAAAAACATGTGTTCGGTATGACTTGTACAGCTCTAAGAGTGGTCAAATTGCAATAAGTGACTGGCGTAACATGCCTTCTGTTATGATTAGAAATAACTCACATATCAATTAACACTTATCCTGTTTTTTTAGAGGCAGGTGTCCTGGCCAAGACATATATTGATAAGGGTCTACTGGTGCCCGATCATGTGATGACTCATCTCGTTTTGCCTAGGCTACAGAAGATAACCAACCACAGCTGGTTGCTGGATGGTGAGCACCTGTAAAGCCACACAAAATTATTCCTTACCGTAATTAAACACATTGTCAACTTAGCACACTTCTCCAGTTATATTAAGGGATTACTTATTTGCAGAACAATGTTGACTATTAAATATATTGAGAAATAGGTGGCAGAATACAAGTTATATACAATCGATTTTAGTATTAAGTGTATAGCACAGACTTCACTTGTGTGGTGTGTTGTTAACCATGCTCTTTCAGTCTGGTTAAAGATCTCTAGTACAATTCAAAACCGATGTCAATTATTCACTGTAAAGATTAGTGCTAACCGCTGAAACAGGACTGAACAAGATCCTCAGGTTATCAGCCAAGAAGGGCTGAACATTGATGGGGGTTTACAGTCTGAAAGCCACACCTGGCCAATCACTTGTCCAGTGCTAAGACAGTTCCGACGCAAATCGCTAAAACCAACAAATCCTATTGTATGCATGTTCGTCTTTGACATGCTACGTTAATGCTCTATTCCACATAAACCTTTCATTGTTTGTAAAGAATGTACCATCACTCCCCTTTCTCTGCTTCTCAGGATTTCCTCGCACAATTGCCCAGGCAGAAGCCTTGAACAATGTGTGTGACCTGGACGTGGTAATCAGCCTCAACATCCCCTTTGCTACTCTGAAGGAGAGACTGGGTGAGAGGTGGATCCATCCGGCCAGTGGCAGAGTGTACAATATGGGGTTTAATCCCCCACGAATCCAGGTCAGAAGAATGCTCCTTTGTGCCAATCTTTCCATAGATTTGGTTTTGTCAAATTGAATTTTTAATAAAAGTAGGTTATAGCATTTGAGATCAAGACGGTGAGATTGTGCTCTGTCCACCTCTTCAGGGCAAAGATGACATCAGTGGTGAGCCCCTCATTCAACAGGAGGATGACAAAGCGGAAGCCTTGGTGGCCAGACTGAGACACTACAAAGATGTGGCTAAGCCTGTCATAGACCTCTATAAGTCAGTTCTCAGCTCACTCGGCCTCATCTGTCCCTCCCTTTATATAAAAATAAAACCATTACCTGTCTTCTGGTTTGGTGTAGTTATAACACTGTAGATCAACAAGTGCACACAAAATGTAAAATGCATGTTCAAATTGTCATAGGATGGAGGTGTACTGTATTTGCTTGTCATATGTTATTATGTTAGATATTGAGCTGACAATTACATTAGCCAGTACATAGATCTCAATCCGTTTGTTGAAACTGTTTCCCTGCAGGTCAAAAGGCATTCTGCACTCTTTCTCTGGCACAGATACAGACCGCATCTGGCCATACATCAGCTCCCTTTTGAGCAAGATCCATACCCAGCAGGCAGATGCCTGCCAAGCCCCCCTTCCCTGAAGTACCCCATGGGAGGTAATGTGGGCCTAACAACTACTAGTACTACTGTACTAGTTCTCCAGTGCCTTTTTGTAATAGCTCCTCAATGCTTGATTCATTTAGATGGCTTTTTAGTCGATGCTCTGCTACTACCTAGAGATGGTAGCTACACAGTAGTGTTTGACTTCCAGCGTTGTATACACAACGGTCCGGAAGGGCTGGTGGTTGGATCCTCATGGTTTGGTCGACATCCGAGTGTCATAGCATCTCAGCATGAACGAACATTGCAAACGAAGATGATGTAGAGTTTGAAATGCTGTCGCATTCCATCGAGAACTGTTTCTCCTTTTGTTCCCACAGTTTTTCAGATTGCTGTTTAAAATCTCCCTTTGTTTGAAACATTTACCGTTTTGACAGATTAACAAGTTAATGTTGGTGTAGATACAATACACATTTCCTGAGATTTTTATATCACGCTGAGTTTAAAAATTATTCAATTGCGACACTGTAACTGAGGTTTTGGTGTCAAAGAATACAGACATTTTGATACAGATAATAAAAAACTGTTATTTGAGTGCTTCTATAATATGAAAAGGTATTGACCTGAAGGAATGGACGTGATTAGAAGAGACTGGATGGTACTTTGTGTTATTTTACATTCCTTTTACTGTGGTTCCAAAAGTGTTCAAATCTTTGTGTTCAAACACTGCTGTTGTACAATTGCACTCTTGAGAGATTTTGCATCCGCAAATCTGTCCAAACCTGCCTTAATTAAAGTACAATGCAATTATTTTCAATATGGATTTTTTTTTTTTTTAATTAATTTAAAGGGCTCTCTATGATATTGCTGCCATGGACTACAATGAAACTAATTTCATATCAACTTCCATTGGAATTAAGGACAGGCTTTATATGTCTGTTTCCCTTTCACCTAAAGGGAATTATCAGTATAAAGGCTATCAGAATATTGTGTGATATTTTCAAATTGTTTGGGCTTTGTTGGGAGGGCCAACAGCATTGAGGGTGGTGTGTGACATTGTTAAAAGGTATCTCAGGATATACTTTTGCTATGCAGATTCACGTATTCTCCCTCTCTCACACTCACTCACTTTATTTTGATTACCATCCTACCCAGTATTGTGAATCCCGTTTATAGTTTGGATGGAAATCCCAGAGGGCACACCCACAGATTATGCACCACTATCTAATCTGGTTTTTCTTGTCAATCCGTTGAAAACTGTTACTGCAAGATTCTTTTTTTTATTCCACTGTGCAAACTACACAACATGTAAAATTGCGCATTCAAATATTCTATGCATGTTGCATCTATATTTTCTATTGTTACAGCAAGTCTTCATCTTTGCAGTATGGACTCAAACAGTAGCTATGTAGGTTACTCTTACAGATCTATAAATAAACATCATGCCAGTTGTCCGTGGATATGCTCGCCAACAGCGTTTTTAGATCTACGATTTCCTGCCACTGGCTCATTGAGGTTCTCTTCATGATATCGAACATGACAATTGTATGTGTTTTTTAAACATCATGTTGCCAACGGGGGAGCTCGTAATTACCGGGAACTTCTTAGCTGGGCTTGGAGAGAAGAAGTGTCGTTTTGACCTTTGACTGGCAGCAGATGACAAATCAAAGGTCGGCATTTATGAGCGCAGCTGGGTTCCCCGCATCTCTATTGGAAAGGACGGCGCTCCTAGGATAATGATAGAAATCGCTCTAAAAGGTAGGGACTATGATAAACCAATTGATACAATTTTTAACTCGGGTGAACATTCTGTTCATGTAATGCATGCTGTGGATCATTGCTTTGGAACATCGTGAGTCCATTCGATATTTTTAATACATTACATAATGGCTCCTTGTCACAGAAATATATTTTTCTACATGTTGTATTTATTGCGTGCATGCTCATTGGTCACTATTATTTCACAACCTGTATGTAAATTGGTAGCCTGCAATTCGCTTTCCTTAAAACCTAGATTGTTTACGAATCTATCAAGGCCTGTCTTAAGGAGAGATTACTGTAATGATGGCAAATGTCATTCTCCGCATCCATATGACATATCCTCATCACTTTTTTTCCATAGGCTGCTTGATTCGTTTTTTGATATACATTTTTTTTGGCAATCAGTGCGTCAAGGAATGAAATATAGAAATCCTGGCGTATATGCAAAGCGCACGAACAATTTTAGTTACCATGTCAATAGAGATGGGCTTAAGCTTCGCATATTTGTGCTAGTATACATGATTGTATGAATACTTTGTTTTATAGCTTTTGCATATTAAATATAAAATATGAAAATCGTAGATGGTTAGTCTTTATGCCTATATGAGGCTAATGGCTGAGCAGAAATTATTCACATTCGCTGCATGCATTTCGATACCGCGTCCATTTGGACAAATTGTATAGGTTATGTTGTGATCTAATCTATTTTAATAATTGATTTCACGAGAAACATTTTTTCCCCGAACATTTTTGTTGGGGAAATCCCTTGCAGTCATCATCTTATCTAGCCTAGCGTCGCGATGGCTAATGTTCATTTGATGGCAGTGTTGAGCCTTCTGTCCAATGCAGTACTGTAGCATCATCACCGGCGTCACATCACATGAACATGCAACCGCTTTTTTCCCCATCAAGGCAAGGCAGTAGGCCCCACATCCTCATTAGGCTGCAGGATGAAGGATTGTAAACAGGCATATTGCAGTATCTGTCATGGTTGTGATATTTTATCTGTTGCCACACTGAAGTTGACGAATAGCGCCGTACGCCCATTTAACTTTTCTCAAGCACACTGAACAACTAGTTGACCGCTGTACTTAGAAGATATATTTTCCAAAAGCAAAAGGCGACAGGAACAGCATTCTAAACAATGCTAGACTAATTGATTAAACTTTTTTCCACCTGGTTGCAAAAGTATCATTGAGGAATCGATAACCAGCACTAACTCCCCAAAATAATCTGATTATTCAAATTTGTCTAACAATACCTTGTTGGTAATGATTAATAGTTCCCCAATTTATCCATGAATCAGTTTAAATCATTATTCCTCTGCTCTTCGCTTTTATTATAAATAAATACATATTATTTGAAATGTACTATTACAGTAGACATGTATACATCTTGGGCTATTAGAAAAGCTAATATGATATATATATATAAATGTATAAAATACAAAAGACCTTCTCTCTTGAGATCTTTTCACCTTTAGTGAGAACCTTCTTTGTAATTTATGCAAAATTGTTATCTAAACAAATAAAGACAGGGAAAGGCCAATTAATAGCCCAAAGCTAACATTTTTGTATCTTCCCACACAATGCTGAGAATGTAGATCATGCGCGAAAAAGCATGCCAGTTTACGAGGAAAAGGCCTATAAAATATCACATGGCCAGTCTGTTAAAGTGCAACTTCATTTCTATCTTGAACAATATTGCTAACAACCATCTTAAGAAAGTTCAAATGACTAAACCATTCTAGTGTTGGCACAGTCTTTGATGTCAATAACCTAATTTCCACTGCAAGGCTAACCAGGGTCAACCTAGACCAGGCCCTCCCTAAAATGACAATGACACAAAATATTGAGCTGGTATTTTGATTACATACTGAAACCAATCCTCTAAATATGGTGCCTTGGTGAAAAAGACAACACTGGGAAAGCACTGACTGACCCTTCTTGGGCTTGCAATAGAAATGAGGTTGTCTGGCGTCTGGAGGGAAGTGTCCTTTGTGTCACTATTTTCATGTCCATGATTGACATCCTGCATTGGCCTGTTGCTTGTCTTTCAATACGCCAGCGCTTGTATGGTAGTGTTTATTGGAGCACCACACACATCAAGAATGCTGTGACGGAGCATGTCTTCGTGTAATTGTCGATGCCCAAGTTCTCCACAAGGGTAATTGCACACATTTGGGAGAAGGACAATAAGAGCAAATGTTTCGAAGCTGGCAGACATAAAACCACATTCAACAATGACGTGTCACTTTGCCTCAATGTCCTTCGGTTATGTGGGCATCCTTTTCCCTCTTTCGGACATTTCCTTCCTGCTGGGCTTTTGAGTCCAGGTCTCTGCTTTTAAAGGGTTTCCCAGGCTCAAGTCCTCGGTTGAGAAACCATCCAGGGCTTCCAGTTGCCAGGGGATTGGGCCAAGGAAGGAAGCATGTTGTAGAACATCAAGTAGCTGACTTAAGGGGCTCTATATTCTGCTGGGGGCGGGGAAAGTGGTGTAGTGCCTTCTCTGAGAAAGCACTATACTGTTCTACAGTGCTGACTGAAAGATGCCTCTTCTCGCCATCCCTTTATTGTCCCCCTGTGAAGCTACCTAATGGTCCTTATTCATGGCCTGTGTTTTATCTCTTTACCACTGGGTGAGTGCAAAGAAGAGCATGGGTTGTGAAGACTAACACTGCATTGGATGGTTGTGCAGACATGCTAAAGCTTTTGCAGTATTTCTTTAATCACTAGTAGAGGCATTTTGGGAGTATAACTTGAAACAATTGTATTCCACTATGATGCTATGTATTCGGTTTACATTATTGTCAACCAATTTAGGAGCATTAACGTACTGCGCTTGAACAAAAAACAACAGAGCAGGCGATCCTCAGTCACCTACCGCGCCGGCATAGCATTGTCAGGATTGGCTTGGAGCCAGCAGAAACCCTGAAAGGACCCATTAACTCAACTGGGACTGCAACCGTGCCTGCGAGACGTAGTAAATGCGGTTCTGATGACAAATTCCTTCCCTAACTCTGGATACCCGAGGAAGAGCAAGGGGACAGTGTGGAATAGCCGAATGATTATTGTCTTACCGGATATTTTCGTCGTTCGGACATGTGCACCTAATATAATCTTTGCTTTTTCGGTATTTTTTATGTAATTCACAATTCCACGGCACCGTGCTCATGAGCCTGCTGAGTGGCTATAAGAAAAAGACCAGTTACGATGGCTATGAATCTTTGCAGTTGGTCGATAGCAGCGGGGACTTCAATAGCGGAGCGAGAGGAGGTATCACGCTCGGAGGCTCGTTAGCAGCAACCCTAGGACCAAAGGCAGGAGGCCCATTCCGAGAGGACGACTGCAGCACCATGGACAGCTCAGGTAAGCGGCACGCCATGGGAGGTTGTTTGCTGAGCTGTAGCTTACGCAGCCAGCCGATAATGGCACTCGGTTGCATGCAACGCGGTTCACGCATGTCATTGTCCCTGAAATGTCTAAAACGCATGTAAATGTCCTTCTTGTGCCCATTTGACTTCGAATTATGTTGCCACAATGACCACGAACAGCGTCCTAAGATATCCTTCTGATAATCTTGTGCTGCTGTACTCATCATTTTTGCTAAAAATTATACGGCATTATATTCAGACATTGTATGTATGAAGACATTTAAATAATTTGCCCTTTGTTTGAAAGCCTATGGTTAACATAAAAACTTGACTTGATGCAGATGATAGAGGCTTACTATTGTTCCAGGTACCATCACATTGATTAAGAGGTCAAATGGCCAAGAATGATAGATGAGCTCAGCAGTAAGAGAAGTGAAAGTGTGATGTTAAGATGTCCTACAAGCCTCTTTGTGGTCATTCCAATCACACCGATCATTCACATTGAGAGTAGTGGAACCAGGGTACATCTAGACATATTAATATAGCCCCATGTAAGAGCTGAGCAGTCCTCCTTGCCCAAAAAGGGAGCTAGCTGCAAGGGCTGAGCATGTGTAAGATGTGTAAAAGCGGGCGGGGGTTGTGGGGGAGGGGGGGGGGGGGTTGGTTCCAGCGACTAAGAGACAAGAGAGGAGGTGGGGGGGGGGGGGGGGGGGGGGGGGGGTTAAGTAACGAATAGTATTGGTTTCAGGTTTGCTT
>JAVQJS010055233.1:0-11814 GCA_036024795.1 Galaxias rostratus | reverse complement strand
AAGTACTGAAATATTTACGCAGGCTGTTAATTTATAATTAATAAAAATATTGTACACATATTTATAACTTATGTACATACATTTTACTGCTTCTTTTGCACTTCTGGTTAGATGCTAACAGCATTTCGTTGTCTCAGTACATGTACTCTGCACAATGACAAAGTTGAATCTAATCTAATCTAATTATGACGCTCTATGGCAATTGCCAATCAAGCTCCATGATGCCACGCAGTGAGCACAAGGCCAACGTTGGGTCCTCAGGTCACCCTCATGAAGTCTGTTTCTGATATTTCGGTCATAGACATTCACAGCAGTGCCCTGATGGAGGTCATTTTGCAGAGCTTTGGTGGTGCCTGTTGTGCACAAAGGAGCAGATACTGGTCTTGTTGATGGGTTGAGGACATTTTACAGCCCTGTCAAGCTCTCCTAGAGTGCCTGAGATTGTTAAAGACATTTTGTGGGTTTAATTGCAACAACTTACGATATTCTTTCTTTTACGTGTAGCTTCTATGTTCACTCTGAAAAATGAGTCTAAAGGAGAGGAAGGGATGGTGGTAGAAAAAGAGGATGATGACTTTTTAACAGATGAAGAAGATGAAATGGAAGTTGATAAACAAGCACCACAGAAACGCAAAAAGGTTGGTATTACATAAAATATGTTACACACATGCATGCTTCAATAAGTTTAAATTCCAATTTACATGTTTTCTTTTTTAGTTCCAGGCTAGTGGGTTTCAGAAGAAGGATCAAAACCGGAAAAGAAAAAGCTTAATAACTGGTGGAAAAACAAAAAATTGCAAATAAAAAGATAAAGAAATATATAATGGTGTTTTTGTACTCTCTGTGGATGCCATTTTAATCGAATTTGTTATGAGTATATCAATACAAACAAAACAGTACAAGTTGACTTTTGTAGGATCTTCTTTTTGTCTTGGTTCACAAACCTGTTGTATACATACAGTAATTTAAATTACACTTGAAATGTATATATTTTAAATCTTTACCACGTTTGAATTTGTCAAGAAGTGGCAATATTCATTAAAAAAAAACTTGCTTTAAGGGTATAGCGTATGAACGATCAGTGGTTACTAATAAACAACAGTGACAAGAAAGGAATCTTGAATTTGTTAAATATCTTTGCTGGAGTCTCCGTCGCACAGTAAGTGACGTAAATAAACGGATAAAGGACATGCTTCTGCAGTTTATACCCTCCAGATTCCTATCTCCATCGCTTTGCCGTGCGAGAAACGAAGGATTTATTTAGGGTATGTGTGCATTACTTTTCTAAAAACAAACAACATTTAGTCCAATTTCCCATGCATTTGTGAACTTCTGGCGTGACTTTGTCAATAAACAAATGTGAGAGGAAACCACACAAAGACGGGATTTTTCCTCCATGTTATCTTCTCGTCCACAGTGCTGCAGATGAGAGACACTCTTAGTTTTTGCACGTTATCTTTTGTATTGGTTGCATGCACATAGATAATTTGTGCTACTACACCAGCCAGGCAACATCTGAATGCACACTGATGTTATGATATCGATGTTATGATCACGTCTTCTTGGCGAAACAAACTCCGTTTTGAATTGACTATACAAATGTACTCTGAACGTTTAAATGCAGTGTTTATGTCTTGTTTAAAGTGTTCCACTTCTATCTCTTAACATCGGCAATACTGTAAACATTGCAGCAAACTTCCAACCTTATCCTCGGAATTGGCAACGTGTCTGTGAAGTCATGGCAACAACATCCCCTAGGTTCACCTGGTGCAACTGTCGCAAACACAAGATACCGGTAAAAGATACCCACGAGCTTTGCCTCCACTGCCTTGGCATTCAGCATGCCAAGGAAGCTGTGCTAGAATATGGAAAATGCCCCCACTGTGCTAGAATGGACTGGAGTACATGCATTAACCGCCTCACTAAAGTGCAAGAAGTAAGCAAACAAATTATTATAAAAAAAGTTTCTTTATATTACTACATGGGTTACTACATGGGTTACAGTCACATACAAAATCACATTAATGAAACTTACAGAAAATGCAATTAACTCAGTCATGCACATCCCATTGGAGTTATAATTCAGTTGTTAAGCTTTAGTGAGCTTTGAGCTACAGATGGGCAAAGTTGTCATACTTGTCAATGAGCCTGCTCCTAAGAGTGTATTATCTTAACCAGCGTTAATTATTTCCATCCATATAATTATATGTCAATGCATTATATTTTATAATAAAATGTAAGAATGGTATAGCTCCTTTTTGTTTGTTTTTTTAGGTCATGCATCGGGAGAACCAGCAGAGAAAACACGAGGCAGCACAGTCAGAGATCCAGCCCAAACCTGAGACCACACAAGCCCCCATAAGTGAACCTAAGACAGGGAATAACGGCATTCCCCTGGCCTCCTCGCAATTCCCTACAGCTTCTGCAGCTCATCCTTCCACCATGCCAGTGCTGTTTACTATTCTCTCCCCCCTGCCGTCATCTCAAACCGTCTCCAACCCTGGCAGCGTCTCTCAAAGTTCCTCCTTCTTGACGCAGCTGGCCATTCAACAGTCTGCAGATTCTACCCCTTCCACGATGAGCCAGGCAACTTCGCACGCTCTGAACTCCAGCTCCCGGAAAAGCCGCCGGTTCTCATTACGCCGCTCGCGGAGCCGCTCCAAGCGGAGTCGTGGGGTCGGGCACCGTCAGAGACGCTCCCCTTCATCATCCTCATCCTTTTCCCAATGCTGGACCTCGGGAGAGGAGGAGGAGTCTTGTCTGTCTGGCGGCGGCACAGGGAGGAGGCGGCTGCGGCGAGGGGGCGATGCAGAGAGGAGGCACAGTGAGTTAATGGCGATGGTCCAGCAGAGGCTGGATGCTCAGCAGCAGGCGGTCCAGCTGCATTGGGCCCTGCTGGAGAAACGCATTGAAACATTAGAAAGGAGAGGTGTGGAAGCTGCCACCACAGCGTTTTTGCTGCCTTTCCCCACCCCCCAAACAGAGCGTGTTGTTCCTCAAGCATCCACCACTACCACCTCCTCCTCGTCTCCCTTGCAGCAGAGAGACACGCTGGTGATGGAATCAACCGCTTTCCCCTTTGTGAAACATGAAGAGGAGCCCTCGTTTATTTCATCTGCTTCTAGACCTCTGAGCGATGGCAAAGGTGATGCCTCCCAGCCTGCTGCTGAGGAGGGCTCTCTCTCAGAACAGGACCTCCTAGCAGCAACAGAGCTTCAAAGCCTCATAGCCAGAGCTGCCAGGTACCTGGGTGTAAACTTCCCCACCACTTCCACTGACCCCTGTAGCCCACCAGACCCCACCATGGTACCAGAGTTTGAAGATCTGGTTCAGAGCAGCTGGCAGAACCCGGCCAGCTCCAAACCGTTCCGTGAATTGTTCTCTAAAATGTACCGGCTTCATGACTGCCAGTCGGCGGCCTACGACCAGATGCCTCAGGTCAACTGCTTCATGTCGGCCATCTTCCAGGCGGTGAAGCCTGTGGAGAACCGAGTGACCCAGGTGCCATCTGAGCGGTGGCGTTTCACAGAGACTATGGTAGAGAGGATGTACCAAACCGCTGGTATGCTCGCTAAGACGGCCAACTACCTCCGATACCTGTCGGACTACCAGAGGAGGCTGCTGACGGAGATCACTGAGGATCACCACGCCCCGCGCTTTGTGGCCGTTCTCAGCGAGCTTAAACTGATCGGACAGTTTACCCACCAGCTGTCCTCACACCAGGCTGAGCTCTCTGGAAGGGTAATGGCTGCATCTGTAGCCATAAGGCGACAGGTCTGGATGGCCATGACCAACTACAGTGACTCACTGAAGGGCACTGTGTCAGACCTCCCTTTTGTGGTCAGTCACACCTTTGGTGTTAATCCAGGACCTAGCTCTACAGAATGCAAACAAGAACCGTCATGAAGTTGTTTAAAGAAAGGTTTGTTGCGCAAGAATTTGCTATTGCAATTGCAAAGCAATTACTTACTGATGGTATTATTTGCTCAAGTCTAGATTAGTAGACATAGTGTAAAAATTGTGTATTAATCTATTGCACTACAAAACCGGTATAACAGTTCTGCGTAATTGGGATAGTAGTTTTTATTGCTATCAATAGATTTAAAAATAAAATTATGTTTTGACAGCTTTTCTTTCCAGCACTTTAGTTTTTTCTGATGATATTTGCATTTTATATTATTATCAAGCCTCTTCTTTCAGTTTTTCACTACACTAATATAAGCCTAGGCGTTATTGTGTTGACAGAACAATAAAAGTTTCCTATGGAATATTTGCTCTAATTATTATTATTTTTTCTTTCTCTATTGTCTTTCTGTAAGTAATCACAATTATAATGTATGCCGAATGTTCTCTTGTTCTTTTGTGCATTTACTGTTTGTTTACCTGAGTAAACTAGTAAACAAAGCAACAAAACATGCACCCTAGAGGCTATAATGAATCAGTATACGTGGCATACAGCGGTTGCAGCAGTACCATCTGGGGGGCTCTTGTCAGATCGTAAGGGATTGTGGGGCGGAGGCGGCCTTCATTCAGGCAGGCAAGATTGGTAGGAGTAAATTGGCTATCGTTACAACGGAGGTGAAACAATTCAAGATAACGAGAATCAACTTGTCATCACCATTGCACTGTACTAAGCCTCAATCAGAATAAGACATGGGGCAGGAGGAACTTATGAGTACGGCCGAAGACGTGGCAGACCAGGTAGCTTTCTTACTAACCTTGCTTTTTTAGCTAGTTATTTAAGTAGCTAGCATACGTATGTAAAGCTAACTTTTGCTAACGTTGTCTCAGGCAATGCTCTTCCTTTTGCTAAAAAGACTGGCCCTCTCTTTGAATTTTATCTTATCCAAAGCTAAAAGCTAGATCTTTGTTTTATTGATTAGCTAGAAAGTCAACGTAAGTATCAAATTGTCAAAGTGGCTTGCATGGTATCTAGCGACAGAAGCTAGCCTAGCTAGCTAACTTGCGGTCTGGCTCTAACGTAATCAACATATTGAAGATGATAGATAACCTGTCGAATGGAATGGGCTTTTGAGTTACCCGAATCGCGTTGACTATTGCTAGAATGATAACTAGATAATTTGTACAAATAACACACATACATTGACATTAGTATACTATACTAATCACATTGCACAATGGATTTTTTGTTGCTCAACATTAGTGAGGGGAACCTGAGTTTACAGATCTGGTCTTGTATGGCCCCATGTCATGACTGGCTTCCTTGGCTAATATACGTGTTGATTCTCATAATCAAATCCATGGAAGCCACCCTTTTGTCTTACTCAAGAACGCTTTTCTCAAGTCAATTGAACTGTACATGTTGCTGTTGTGCACGTTAGCGCCCTTACCCGCTACATTAATAAAGTTTAAACATGCCAAACATCCGTGCTTAGTTCAGTGAAATGGCAATCCCCTCGGAATTTTCTGTTCTATAAGGAGCGAAGATGTGAGTGTGATCGAGACCCTATGTCTCATGCAGTTCATGTTACAGAGCCATGTGCCACCCTCACCCAGTCAAGTAATTTGAATAGAGTAAAAATGCTGATTGCCAATCCTACTACGAATAAGTTCAGAGATCAGTCACTACTTAAATTCAAAATGATTGTATTTTCCTTTGTTTTTTACTTGTTTGGTGTATCCCAAACAAGGCCATTCAGACTGCATGTTTGTTATTTAAGTAGATGTTTTGGTAGGGTGTACATATCATCCTGTGTCTGCATGCATTTTCTCTGATTTCAGTTGACTCCCGAATGTATTGAAAGGCTTAAGAGGTTCTTCATAGTCTTAAAGGGACCATACCGCTTTGAGTATATTGAACATTGTGAGATTTGTTTTATTTTGTTAAAAATTATTAACTTAATGAAATAAAATTATTGACTTATAACCCTAAAACACTATTTCACCTGCTATGCTTGCTCAGGGCCCAGATAATTTATCTGCACGTTTCCAATTATTGAGAGAGAACAGAAAGTGCAGTTTCTAGTGTGCTCCAGAATGGCCTTTTTCTTTATACTGTAACAGCAAAACTCCAAGGCCCCATCTGATTGGCTAAAGGGCTTCCATTGAGCAGTTGCATGTGGGAGTTGTAGTATGGTGATAGGCTACAGAGTGGCCTGGCAGTGCTGATGTGGACTGTTATGTGGGAGGAGCAGAGAACAGGGCAGGTCAGTGCTCTCATGCTGTAATAGTGAATGGTGCCTCTCATGAATGAGAGTGCGGCACAGAAGTAGCGAGATCAGAGAATATAGGCCAGTGTGTTCGGGTAACCTGGACCTTGGGAAATTAGTTGGAGTTGTTTTCACTTGACTCGAAAAGAGTACAAAGGGCTCATGAGGATGATAAGCAGAGAATAGCTAAATTTGTATATCTCTAGAAATCTAAAGCACAACCTGACACTTATTAGGCCTCGTGTTGCACATATGTTGTTTTTTAAGATCACTTCACTGATACTAAAGTGACTGAGGTTACTATCTGACTTTCAAAGTTGTTCTTAGAATTCGTAGCCTTCTTCTAGAGAGTACACCGGGTTGTAACTACATGCCATGGTAAACTAAGCTGACCTGATAGCTCTGAGTATGCTCACACAGAGGGGTCTGACCCTGGAGCCTTCCATGTTTGTCTTTCTTAGTTCAGCTTGCTCTAAAACGTCAGCAAGCATTCGACTATTGTGCAAACGGTATTTATCAGGTCATCATTCCTGTCTTCTCTGAAAGAAATATGAGTAGGCCATTTCCTTTCTTGTTTTGTTGGACCACTAATCCTGGGTGTTGCGTTACTTTCTATCTATAGTGTTATTATTATATATCATAACGTTCTCACGTGTAGGCTTGATCTCTCTCTCTCTCTCTCTCTCTCTCTCTCTCTCTTTTTCACTCGCAATCCCCTATCCTTCACCTTCTCCTGTGTCTCTCCCCCTTTTTATATTCCTCTCTCCCTTGTCTAGTTCCTGCGGGTAACAAAGCAGTACCTGCCTCATCTGGCACGCCTGTGTCTGATCAGCACCTTCCTGGAAGATGGCATTCGTATGTGGTTCCAGTGGAACGAGCAGAGGGAATACATCGAGGCCACCTGGAGCTGCGGCTATTTCCTGGCCACCAGCTTTGTGCTGCTCAACCTCATTGGACAGCTGGGTGAGCAAGAGAGGACCAAACGGGAAAGGATAGAGTCCATTTTTAGTTATGAAGGATGACAGTCAATTTAGATGCTTCTTCATCTCAGCCTATAGACTTCTTCCTTGGTGTGTGTAATTGGTCAGATGAGGTCAACAAAACTCACGTAATTCGCACAAGACTAGTTAAAAAAGTATTTACAACTCATATCCTTTTATGCAAGGTGTGACATCATATTTAGAATGTCTCAGAACTTAATTTCTAGGGAGGGGCCAGCTGTGTGAAATTGTGTGCTTTTTTATGTTCACATCTTTTGTTAGTAAATCATAAATAAAATGCTTATGTTTAGTTCAGTTAAGTCGCAAGCAGGTTTGATCTTGGACTTTATCACAGAATAATGTTTTTGAATCAAGGCTGCTCTGAACAACTTCTTTATTTTGCTTTAACAGGTGGGTGTGTCCTGATCCTCAGTAGAAATTTTGTACAGTATGCCTGCTTTGGATTATTTGGAATCATAGCCCTACAGGTAAGCACATTTGATAAGACCCTCAATTGAAAAGAGTCTGACAGATATTGGTACAAGCCACTCCAAAAACTCTGAAAACGTACAGGGTTTGACCAGGTAGTTTTGATCTATAGCTGTTGGCATGTGGAGCTGCCCACTTCACCATGGTCTAGACAGACATCTACGCTCTTAACTGGTGCTCCACCTATATTCTAAGCCTGCTAGATCCCTCATTGTGCTGACTTGGACACTCCCTTCAGTTATCTGGTTGTTTGTGGCATTTAGAAACCACTCCAAGAAAAAGTCAAATGTTGTGTTGGATGGGCATATCCAGGCAAGCGGGAAGAGGCCTGTCAAACTCTGAAACCATGTGCTGTAGCATCGCTGTAGCATGGCTGGAGAAGTAGAGAGGTCAGCTAACAGTACCACATGGAAGACTGCATATAGACCGTAGACTTTAGTAGTGTGGTGGGTGGAGTTGAAGCGAACACTACAGTGAGTTATAACGTCTTGGTTTGAATCCCCTTTCTTTTCTCTTCTCTACGCAGACCGTTGCATACAGCATTTTATGGGACCTTAAATTTTTGATGAGGTACGTTCATTTCCTTGTAATTTTTGTCCTAGTATCTTTACATAACAAAAACCCTCCTTTTTAACCTGCCCTTGATGTCGATCTCTTCGATATGAAGTCTGCTTGAACGCCTCAGTGTAAAGATTCCATTCTCCCACAATACTCAACCCGACTGTTCTGCCCTCCCATCTTCCTACTGTCCCCCTATTAACCTCTCCCTCCCTTTCCCCTGTTTGTTTTCTCCATTCATCCTCCCGTCAGGAACCTTGCCCTGGGCGGTGGACTGTTGCTTCTGCTGGCCGAGTCGCGGTCGGAGGGGAAGAGCATGTTTGCCGGAGTGCCGTCCATGGGGGAGAGCTCACCAAAGCAGTACATGCAGCTGGGAGGCAGGGTCTTGCTTGTTCTCATGTTCATGACCTTGTTACACTTTGACCCCAGCTTCTTCTCTGTGAGTACCATCACATGTTTATCAACCCCTGTTGCTGCTGGCTGTGTGGCTTGTATTTAGTTTGACCATTTCAAGTTGTATTTAAATCAGTACGTTATTGCTTTTCTTTTTCTGAAACAAAAAAAACAGTTTTCCATTTAAATTTATAATTTTGTTTAGCCATACATCTTAAAATACCCCAGTATTCAATAGTAAAACCAAAATGTAATATACTACCAACCTCTCTCAATTTAATTCCATTAAAACAGTACTTAATTTTTCTTTCTCACAAAAGAGTTTTTGCTCTTGAGTTATTATAATTACTCCTATGTCACTCCCACACACTAATTAGTGTTACTCTTAACCGAAGCCTCCCTGTGTACGTCTCCCTCCCAGATCCTCCAGAACATGGTCGGCACAGCGCTCATCATTCTTGTGGCCATCGGCTTCAAGACCAAGTTGGCAGCGCTCACCCTGGTCGTGTGGCTGCTGGCCATCAACGTCTACTTCAATGCCTTCTGGACGGTTCCTGCCTACAAGCCCATGCACGATTTCCTAAAGTACGACTTCTTCCAGACCACCTCAGTCATTGGTGGGTTGCTGCTGGTGGTGGCGTTGGGGCCGGGAGGGGTCTCCATGGACGAGAAGAAAAAGGAGTGGTAAAAAAAAGAAAGGAACGGAGGAGATGAGAGAATTGTTGACACCACTAAGTTGAGACCCTCCTCTTTCTCCAGGACACGAGGACCCCCCACCCTCCCTGTCTTTTTTAAGACCTGCCATGGTACATGTCAATTCAGTTTTTTGTGGGCCATTCAAATCCACTGCCACACTTTCTCGTCCTCTCTCATTGGACACACTTTTTTTCAGCTGCGTTTTGTTGTAGTTTTTTTTCTTTTTCTGCTGTTCAAGTTCAAATACAGTTGATACTGGAGTTTTGTACATGCCTTTTTCATATTTATGTCCCCCCTTGTTTAGCAAAAAAAAAATACATCTGGTTGAATAATCTGTGTGAAATTTAACAGATTGTGGAGGGAATTTTAGGAATAAACATTATTTTGTTTACAAGAGATAAATATGACCTAATTTTGCAGATGCTATCAGAAACTGTCCACATATTTGTGAAATACGTTTTCAAAGTAGCGAGTACGTTTTATCACCCATGGTTGAAGACACCAATGTTTTCTGAGTTTATTGGATATTGGACGGCCTAAGACTTGCTCACAATGTTGATCTTGCGGCCTTATGTGCTGAAATGATAAACTACTCTCCCACTTTCAAGGTTGCCATCTTCCCTATGAATCTCTGGCCTTCATGTGCTAGTACACTTCGGTCTTAATGACTCGATTTTGTATATGGGAAATACTTTTTCTTGAGTGAAGTCTTTATTAATCCTAAATATAGTGCATTGAAATTTCAGCTCTATAAATATTGATAGACAATAAACCTGATTTCTTGCTCTGGGCACCTTGTACAGTAAACCGTATATATTGAGGGCAATTGGGGGGACGCTCAACGTGTGAAACGCCATATTCTATGATCTAGATAGGTGAACAGGACTGAACAGAGTCAATTGCCATCGCAACTTTCTCTTTAGCTCAGTGTTTTTTGCTTTGTGTATGAAAATTTAAAGAGATTCAGTGTATTGATTTTCAGAAGTTTATATTGTATTTTTGATCATATGTGTTTTTTAGTTTTTTTTGTTGTTTTTTTGGAAATCATGGAGAAAAAGAATAAAAACCGCAACATCTGTCCTCTATAGTCTTAATTTTAGATTGGAATGGGGGGGGGGGGGTGTGTGCTACATTACCAATACTTGTTAGATACAAGTTAAGGAAGAAGTCTTCCAGGTCAAGACAATAATGAAAACAAATTATTTTCTCAAAATGTGTTTCTAACAAGTCTACATCATGCAGCAGTTTGAATTTTTCCAATTAATAAGGCTTTTAGATGGTTACGGTCAAAGCAGCTTCCTGCTCGGGCTCGCAACTGCACTTCAGATTTTATCATTTAAGACTGACCTCTTTTGGACAAAATTGCTCAATTCAGGCAGATAGAAAATGCATGTGTTATACAGAGACCAAAATTATTACGCCCCTTGTGAAATAATACAAAACCCTTGATTTTTCCATGAAAATTATTATTATTAGCACTATTATTATTATCACCGGTTTCCCAAAAATAAACACAAAATGTCCACTAAATTAGATTATGATATTTTATTGATGTACTGAGTTTAAACGGGAACAGCAAAAATGACACGTCCAAAATTATGAGCCCCCTGGCCATTCATTGTCAATAGTGTACGCTTTCTGAGCCACGACTGAAAACAACCTCTTAGAGTAGTTCTTTGCAGGCCACTCCAGCACCTTAGCTTTGGTGTCCTTTAGGGACTGTTGGACCAATTTTGATGTATGCTTTGGGTCATTGTCTTGTTCAAAGACCCAGCGATGACCTAACCCAAGACAGAGAAGATTTAATCATATTATCCCTCAAAATGCAACAAAGCCCCACTGCATGATGCTCCCACATCCATGTGTAATTATGGGAACTGTGGTCTCAAGGTTGAAGGCCTTTTCTTCACCAAACATAAGCTACATCCATGTGCCCAAACAATTCCAGTTTGGTTACATCAGACCAAAGCACAGAACTCCAAAACTCATCTTTACCTTTCAAATTTTCTCGGGCAAACCTAAGTTTGGCTCTGAGGTGCCGCTCTTTGAGTAAAGGGGTTCATCTAGGACAATGGCCCTGAAGCCCACCACAATGAAGAGCCCTCACAACTGTTTTTCTTGACACGTCAACTCCAGAAGGTCAACAAAAACCATCTTAGCAGATGTCCGGGGCTTCTCTCTGACATCTCTGACAATTTTTCTCTCCAGAGTTCTTCGAATATTGCGGCCATATCTGACCACGCCCAGCGTTGTTTTTCACAGAATTTATCTCCTTGTACTTCGCAATGACGTGATGCACAATATAGATTTATCCATCCATCCATCCATCCATTACCAGAACCTCTTATCCTATGCAGGGTCACGGGGGGGCTGGAGCCTATCCCAGCCGACTTCGGGCGAGAGGCGGGATACACCCTGGACAGATCGCCAATCCATCGCAGGGCTAACACATAGACATACAACCACTCACACACACATTCACACCTATCGACAATTTAAAGTCACCAATTAACCTGCAGGTTTTTGGA
>JAVQJS010055216.1:0-10650 GCA_036024795.1 Galaxias rostratus | reverse complement strand
GTGTGTGTGTGTGTGTGTGTGTGTGTGTGTGTGTGTGTGTGTGTGTGTGTGTGTGTGTGTGTGTGTCAGCAATGTGTACATGCATCTGTGACATCTCTATATGTGTGTGTTAGTGTGTGTGAATGCCTGCCTGCCTGCTTGCGTGTGCGTGTGTGTATTTTGTTTTTGAGTCAGCACTTGTGCATTAGCGTTTGTGTGTGTGCTCTGTGGTGGAGCTAGACCTCCCTGCTGGTTTGCGGGCGTTAAGAAGCCTGTCTGGGACTTGCCTGATTACAGAAACAACTCTTCACCATCATCTTCCTCCTCCTCTTCACCAGTCAGTGTATTATGCCAGCTAGACCAGCCTGATTATAGAAACATCTTGTCATGCCCCTCTTCATCACCAGTCAGTGTACTGGCCTAGCTAGGTCTGTCAGTGACTGATTATAGCAACTACTCTTCATTATATGAGCATAATCTTTATTTTAATTGTACTCACTTTCTTGCTTTCTTTCTCGGTGTATTTCCTCTCCCCATCGTTAATAAGTCAGAACCCTCTCTAGAAGACAGGAAGTGAGGTGGGAACAGAGGAAGTTCCAGAGGAGTGGAGCATACAAAGTGAAGATTCATTTGCCTATCTGGTCCAGAAAGACAATTTTTAATGATGCCAAAGGGCTAGATAATGTCTGAACATGTGTTTCCTTGTTTTCAGCCTATCAGCAAGGCTCGTTGGGGAGCAAGCCCAGCTCCGGACCAATCCGGTGCCAGCGATGTCGGGAGGTGTGTAAAGGAGAGGTGGTACGAGTCCAGGACACACACTTTCATGTCAAGTGTTTCACCTGTACAGGTAAGACAGACAGATACATAAGCACACACATTCATACATACTTGGCTTCCATGGCCATCTTATTGTAAGACAAGAACCAAACTGTTTCTGAGGGACCACACACACACACACACTTACACACACACACACACACACACACTCACACACACACACACACAAACACGTGCGCTCACTTAGAACAGAGGAAGGGCTGGCGCACGGCGTTGTGAGTGACGAGCTAACGTGTCCGCCGTGTCGTAGCGGTCCAACTAAAGTTACATTGGAAGCAGAGGGGGAATGGGAAACTACCCCGCTCCCGTTCCTCTGTCAGCCCTTCTCCGTGATCCACTGTATTTTGGGAAGAAGCCTTGCTGATCTCGGGGGCCCTTGCTTTCTATTCTCTCGTTTCTATATGCCGCTTGAGGCACATTTGCCACACTTGAAATATAGTCGGAGCATTTTGTGTAATGGAGAAATTGCAGACTTTTGCCACCTTTGTTCGCACCGTACAATGATGTGGTAATGTAAAAGTCCCCGCTGTTACAATGAGAGGGCTGTCTCGCCGTTTACACTTTCAGCTAGCCCAGGCCCAACTCTCAACGTCTTTTAACAGAGAAGCGTACGTAGAAACCACCAAATGGTTACGCGCACCACGACGTGCACTAATCCCCGCCTGCATTCTTTAGGGTTCACATCCCGCCCTCCCGACTGTCAGCCACGCTTAACCGCGCGATCGTTCCCGCCCGTTCGACGCTGGAGCGTCCCGACCACGTCACCGCGACGGATGCCATCGTGATGATGATCGATAATCGGTGCGGGTCAGCGCCCCGCGTCAAAGGCTTAACCCGGCGCTTCGGTTGGGCCTCGGGTCCTGTCACACAGGCCCGCATCCCCTCCTCTCCGGTTCAGGTGCACCAATAAGCCATTTAATCACCCCCCACTCTCCTCTCTCCCCTGAGCATACAGCGCTAGCTGCCGGGAAGGGGGCTTGACGGCTCCAATACAATCTCACCCGGGAGGGCCCGTCCAGGCCATGGGAGATAAGCAGTGATTTTCTAAAGTGCTGCTGCAGAGGCGCGCTGCAAAGTAAGCATGAATTCAGTGCCGGAGGAACCCACTCAAGCGCTTTAAAGTGTACCTGTACAGAACTAGTAATGTACATCGAAGGCGACACTTCTAAAGCGAAATTGGCGAGTGGTAAGTGCTTCCGAGTTGTCTTTTGCTTGGAGCGTCCTCCGTCACAATGGGCCGCACAGAACCTCTCAGCGCAGCCCCACGTTGATGGAGTGGGGAGACACCTCATCGGTTTTACCTTGACCCAGAACAGTGGCACGTTAAAGTTACTTTGCTGCTTGAAGTGGTCCGACCGCCAGAGAGTATATCCAAGCTGTAATTTTCCCATCTGTGGCGGTCAGGTACTGCATCTTCCTCCCACCACCTTACCCAGGCAGGGCCCACCTCCACAGGCCCCTGGCCATAGAACCTGTCTGGCAGGAGAGCCTCCACCTCCTCACGTGGGCTGAGCAGCACTGGCTGCGGCCAAAGCCTTGAGTCCGACCCCCAGTCGAGCGCCTGTGGGACAACTCCGTCATCTGGCCCACCTTCTCTTGTTCTGTGGCATGCGTTACGAAATGTGAGCAGCAGAAATACAGCTCCACGGTTTCGCAAGACTCTCATATGTACATACCTAATAGGGTTTGTGTGGGAGTGAGCCCGTGGTTGACATGTGGCGGGTTCAAACAAAGCGCCGAGTTCATTGAAATGCTAGAGCAACTTCTTATATTTACACAGTTACCCTGCTAACTGTCACAACAGCAGTTCCCTTAATGCATTCTGTTTTCGACAGCCATCAACACGGTGTGCTTTAAATGCTGCTCCATTGTAGGTCTATGCGTGTTCCTTCATATTTGCACTTCACAGGTGCGCCGCGCCTCCTCATCCTCCATGACCACACGGTGTGTTTCCTGTGTCATTAGCACCGGACCGCACTCACTCTGCATCAGTTACTGTCTCTCTCTCTCTCTCTCTCTCTCTCTCTCTCTCCGGTGTTATTGCACGTCTGGGAACATATACGCTGTGCCGCTCCATCGCAGCCCCCCCGGAGAGCCTCAGCGTGGGGAGAGAGAAAGCTTCCAATTAAGGGGAGCAGGCGGGTTTCTTTTCTTCACTCACTCCAAAGCTCTCTAGCTCGGTCTTTCGTCCTCCGTCTTTCCCTTTCTTTCTCTCTCTCTCTCTCTCTCTCTCTCTCTCTCTCTCTCTCTCTCCACTTCTTTTTCACTCCCTGCCTTTGCGTCCAACTCTCCCCCTTTCCATCTCGTCTTCTCTTCCTGTCCCTCCCGTGTAATCACAGATCGTCTCCCCTGGTGGACACAAACACACGTCCCTTTACGCCAGGGAGTGCCTGTGTGTGTGGGTGTATGTGGATGGCCTATCATCATCATCACAGGCGAGTAAAAAAATACAAAAAACAGACGTGTGCATTTACCGTCTCCCGCCAAGCCCCTTGCATCACGCCTCTGGGCGAAACGCTCCTAATGGAGTTTTGTACAAGAAGGGAGAGGTGGCGGGTGTGGCGGTGTGAGGGGCGGGGGTGGGGGGCAACATAGTAAAGGCAACACGGTTCTCTCTTCTACTCGGGGGGAAGTCATGAATAAATAACAAATCCGGAACTTCTGCCCGCGCTCGCACGCTACTGGCGCCGGAGTTCACTGCCGTGAGCGGCACGCAGCATGTGGGGACCTTGACGGTGAGCGTGGCCTTAGTACGGTAAGTGGTTGGGTCTGTCCGCACATCTGAATGCATCATCATCTGCGCTCAAGTCAGGGGTCCATATGTATATAAAGACGGTCTGCACAGAGGGAGATGACACAAGAACGAAAGGAATGGAGAAACAGATGTGTATTACAAGGCTGAAGTCATGGCCACCAGCTGCAGTGAAGAAAAACCCATACGGTTTGAAGTTATTGTTTGCTGTGGGGCCGCTCGCTTGGCAGGGTTGACGCCGGGGGCGGGCGGAACCGATTGCAACAAAGAGAGTTCAAACCTTATTACGGAACGCAAAGTTACACGACCTCAGGGGCAGTATCGAATAAGGTCACGGCAAAGCAGCAAAACAAAACGCAAAACCTCCCTGTTCAAACAGGCAGGTGTCCAGGAGCAGATGTTTAGCAATAAAGGGTTCTCCCCTCGGCTGTTCGTCCCTCTGCGTCGCTCCCCGTGCACCAAACAAAAAGACGTTCCGCTGTGGCCTCAGCCGCACCCTCTTATACTCCCTTCAGCTCCTTCTCCTATCGAGCCTCAGTTTGGGTTTTGCCTGTGGTGGACCATCAGGCACATGGCTGTTTGGTGGCCGGGTTGCTGTCCATTGTGGTGCCCTACCCTTCCCAAGCTGGGTCCCCACAGCCACAGCTGTCCATGGTCCTGAAGCCTTTAGAAAGGTAAGGTGACCTCTGCTTTTATTTAGGGAGGGTGCTGAAGGGCTGGCGGCACCACAATGCTTACACCGGAGGGTCTGCACACACACACACCCACACACACACACACAAACACACACACACACACACACACACACACCCTGTGTCTGCCTTCAGAAAACAGGAAGTGATTTGTATACATAGGCCATAGGCCCAAAGAGGCATGGTGGCTGGTATTCTATAGAAATGTGAAGGGGGGGGGGGGGGGGGTGTATTGGTTCACAATTCTGCTATTCCGCCACTTAACATTTCAAAAAAAGGTGCAACTAGGGGAAAAAGGGGGGGGGTAAACGGCTGGATTTACAAGCAACAGCCTAACCTCCGATTAGGACCCGGAATGCCAGTTACGGGAAGACATGGGAGGCCTCCACCGTGTTGCTCCACACCTCGGACAATCCGTCACGGAGCGGAGCCTCTAAAAAGGGAGACAGGGAGAAGCCCACCAGCTAACTCACTGCCCTATGGATCCATGCCTACCCCAACCGACTTCGGGCAAGACGCGGGGTACAATCGCCAGTCCATCGCAGGGCTAACACATAGACATGCAACTCACACACGTTCGTACCTATGGACAATTAACCAGCATGTTTTTGGACTGTGGGAGGAAACCGGAGTACCCGGAGGAAACCCACGCTAACACTGGGAGAACTCCACACAGAAAGACCTTCAGGTGGAGATCGAACCCAGAACCTTCTTACTGTGAGGCAACAGTGCTAACCACTGCGCCACCGTGCCGCCACCTATGGATCCATGGACCTCGTGTGCCTGTCCATAGAGAACGAACGCCATGGCAACATCAGTCTTACCAGACTTTTTCCCTTGTTTTAACCATTTTCCTATCGGTGTAGTCGACTTGATGTGACAAAATGTGTGAGTGTGGAAAAAGATAGGGTTCAGCGTTTTCCAATGGAGAGCGTTGAGGGGAGATCTATTTCTTAAAGGATTTCAATAGTATATTTAATTTCACAAGGACCAGCAGGAAATAGTTGTTCCCCTAGGAAGTTAAACACAATAAAGCACTATGGAACACTCTTTTATTGAGGAACTTAACAAAACATAATTGGCCACATATTAGAGAAAATAGTTTAAATAAAAATACAAAACGGCATCAGGAAGTTTCTTTACTTGAACAGATAAGGTTTTTTTTTTGTTTTTTTTTTAAACTTTCAAAAGCAGGTGTAGTTCTGGCAGACAGTAATACAGAGTAATACACATCCTCAGATAATCACTGCTTTTACATTGACGCATTCCATTGCATTATGGTACTTTGCAAATTACGAAGTAGCTCGTTTACAAGTCCCAGCAACCATTGCTTATGAGAAAAAAAACCTTTTGGGATTGCCGAGAAAACGTTATTATTATCGTTCCTGATTTCACACGGGCTGGATTTTAAGTTGAACATGGGGATGAAAGGTTATGTGTTCCAGCATGAAGTTCCCCTCAGTATAAACAAGCCACTAGCCTGAATGTTGATGAATTCTAACGTCCAAACACGACGTCGTTGTGTCCACTTCCTGCCGTTGGCGATGAGTTAAAATGACAACACTTAAAACCTTATGAAGAGCGGCATCAGCAATGGTAACTCTTCAATATTTCACACATGTCAATTCACATTGTTATATTTTCTAATTCAAAGCAAAACCCCCCCAAAAAATACGTCATGACTTAGATTGTGTCGGCCGTCTTTCTGTCAAACAGTTACAGTTGCAGATACATCCTACTCAGTTGAAAGAGCTGATAATAATTCACCATTTTGTTTTTACTTGGAAAACGATTAGCCCAATCTGGCAGGAGAGGAACTATTAAGTGGCAGCCAAACGCTGGTCTGAGTTTTAGTCTCAGTACTGGAGACTGTGGGAGGCTAAACAAACGCTTTAAACTGAAGGTGACCTTGAAATCCCAGAATGTGTTTTTACTACGCAAAGAGAAACTATTATAAAATATCATGTAATGACAAAATATCATACATTATTGTGTACAATCGAGATAATAACTATCATAAAAATACAATGCAAATACAATTGAAGGTTCTGTTAGTAAAAAATATGCTGTCCCCCCGCATGGGAAATGGCATATTCCAGACAAAGTTCTTGGAAGAGATTTACACATGGGGTAAACTGTACCATTCGAGAAGGATTCAGTCAGCCTCAATCAAATAGTTTATGAGTCCTGGGCTGAAAGCAGAGCAATACTCCAATATTTCAAGAAAAAAAAATACAAACATAAAAAGTCTGTGGTTTGCACAGTGGATCTCGTCTCCAAAAAGCCCAGAAAGTTGAAAAGAAAAAAATCCTTAAACGTTTGAATTTTTAAGCTGCTCCCCGCCCTTCCGATCCGCTCCGCCCGGCACACTCGAGTGCGGTGACAGTAACGGTCATGGGAAGGTCTCTGCGACGGAATCCTGTTTAGGAGCCACGTTTGACTCACGACGGCTTTCCCATCCAAACAGGTCCCAGGTCAGTGGGGTGAGACAGGATTCGGCAGGAAGTGCGCCCTCTTTCTTGTAAATTTCTCCGCTGTGAGACAAATAATTTGTCCCCAAAAAATTCTGGTGCTGATTCTCTCTCGCGTGACTACATGTCCCAGAATGCCCTTGGGAGGGAGCACCTAAGGGAAGTCCAGCGGTCTGATCATCATGGCCGTGGCCCGCAGCGAGTAGCTGGGCCCTTTGAAGTAGTGCCACTTGATGCCGTTCAGCTTCCCGACGTGCTGCCCCTGGGCAAAGTACATCCCGTTGAGGTTGGACGGCCCGCACGCGTCGAACCACCATCCTGAAGGAAACACAGAGTTCACTTAAGGTTCCTGGTGTCAATGAGTTCCCCCCTTTTCAAAAATATGTTTTTTTTTGTGGTGAGATGCAACTTTGAGTGTTTCGAAAAGCGCTTTATAAATATAATGTAATGGAATGTATTGTTTTTCTCTGTGTGCATTTGTTTTCTTGTAGTTTGTGGGGTACGGTAGGGTAGCCAATGCGTTGTTGCTAATGTCTTTTTCAAGGATGTTCACTCTAATCGGTTGTCATTTGATTATGACAGGATTGGTAAAGGAATCAGAAATTAGATAAGCTTCTGCACGGGATGTTTTAAAATGTCTGCCCCTCTAATCTGCAAAAAAACTGTTTCTGTTAACTATCATTATTATTATTATGATCTGAAGCTCTTTTTAGACTTTATGATGTCATCCATATTTATGAATAAGATATCCAGTTTCCATGGAACGCGCTTCAACACAAGCACAACCATTTCCGATAAGGTTTTCTAACACTCACACAGTCAAATAGGGTGGCTATATATAGAGCCAATGAGCCAATCAAACGCCGACAGACGGAGAAGACGCCAGCGTGGCCCTTGACCCACCGGTACCAGGGTGACATGCTCCTGGACCAGGTCGCGAGGACAAACGATCTACCGCTGAGCCCGTCGCCGTTGGCTAGGGTCTGTTGCTACGCGCGCAAGGCACGGTGCTCTGGATCCGATCACGAGGCCAATCCGTTCCCAGGGTAGGGATTGTCTTTGCGAAAACAATACAGTCGCGCATGTGTGTTCCCCGCCACCGGCCCGACGGAACAAAACGTGGATCGTTTTTGAAACCCTCGGCCCTTTCCGGAGCGGAGAGAGAGCAGAACCCACGCATCTCTCCCGTGTCACCGACACCTTCCTAAGTACGGGAGCGGAGCCCGGAGAGACACGCCGCCGGGTGCTCTAAAGCGGTCTCCCTCCTGGGAACGCGCACCATTCCGGGCCGGGGCGGACATGTGAGCGGGGGTCTGGGTATTCCCCACACGTTGAGGGAACGTTGAAAACAGACATCATTCCGACGGTCGTCAGCCTGACATACGATCGACTCGGAGTGAGGGATAGGGTGCCGTCATGGAAACGTCTGACGCACACGCTCGTATATTGCAATCAAAATGGCTTCTTAGGTCATGGGGATTCGGTTCCAATTCTCAGTAAATAAATCTCGTCCCCGGTATACACCAGCAGGATAGTTCACGTTGAACTGAACGGGTCTCGGTCTAGCCAAGGAGCCTGACAATAGGCAGGTCCGCATGACATTCCGTTACATACGGCTCGACGCAATTTTAGCTCTGCGGATTTATTCTGTGCGCCTGCCACCTGGATCAGGGCCTCACTGTAAAAGACCATCACATTCTCAGCTGCACTGCCTGGTAAAAAAAATAAAGTTATTGTTTTAATAAGGCAACACAAAATTAGATACGGGTGGCTTTTAAGTGTTGGGCATGGAGAATAACGTCATTGTGCCGCTAATCGGGTAGCCTGCCATTAACCTATTATTTTTTTGATCAGTTTCGATATTGTGACGTAACCCTTTTGAACGTTAAATAAAAATGAGGGCCAAACGACGCAGCCCCGTGCGCTTGTACCTCCGGTCAGCATGAGGGCGCACTTGCACATGCAGTTGTCGTTGTCCATGTCCTTGGTGCTGAAGTCCGCGCCGTGGATCACCAGACTGCTCTGGCGGCCCGCCGTGCCACTGTGGCTCTTCAGGAACAGCCTGGGCGGGAGGAGGAGGAAGAGGAGGAGGAAGAGGAGGTAGGGTGAGGGGGTGTGGTAGACATTAGAAGAAGACAGGGAGGATGATTTGGGGGAAGCGACAGAAAGGGCGGAAGACAAGGAAAGAGGGTTATAAAAGGTGTGAGAATCGCATCCAAATTACAGTTGACTGACGGCTTGCTCGGTGTAAAAACACCCTCCGCCAGGAACCAGACAATAACCTCTTAACATGTGACATGAGGGAGCCTCAATCGTTCAAGGCCGACAAACGCGTCGCAGGGGTCACGAACGCGACCCGGGTCTGATTGGACGTCGAGTGGCAATTTCCAAGCCACTCGATTGGTCACCGGGGCTGTCTATCACTGCGGGATGCTCGGTGCAGCCGGGAGAGCAGATAGATACTACCGTTCGACCCTGCACATATGGAAGATATAAATCACTTCTGGGAGTCGGGTCGGGACGGGGGATGGGTGGGTTGGTAGAAGGGGGTTCTCGGCATACAGAAGCCCACGTCTGGAGCGGACGGGGGGGGCAGATGAGGCAGATGCTTTAAGAGACACGTGGAAGTCTTGGCATGGCGGAATGTTACAGAGGTTATAGTGTGGGGAACATCAACCGTGTCGCATTAGAGACCCGACTAATCGAATTCTGGCCTAAACAGAACATGTCTGTTCGTATATAACTAAATCGTGTTATTCATTTCACTTATAGAATGTATAGTTTTATTTATATGTTGCGGGGCATTGTCAGGTGGTGACCTTTATCCGCCATTTTGGGATTGGGACTAACAGGCCTGTCATGTGTGGCACAGTGGGATATAACCTAGCGAGTAGTGCACTGTAAATAAGGTGCTCGATGTTTTGAGGGGAACACCACAATATTCCAGGGGTTTTGTCCCGCAGCGAAATCCCTCTTCGTCCAAGCAACGGAACGTCTGGGACGGCTCCCCTCGACTCCGCGGTGAACTCCCAACGTTTGGGACCTTGTTCCGTCGTTCCGCCCCTCCCGCCCCGACAGCACGCCGGAGTTCCGCGGCACACCGGGAACCCGGGAAAACGTTGCTGTCCTTCACCATCCATCGTCGCTCCCGTTCTCGTTCGCAACGGACCGGCCAGGACGATTCTCCTACACTGGGTTTTTTTTTGTCTCAACCGCGAGGAACACGTCCCGTTGCCCTCGACAACGCCATGGAAAAAAGGCGACAGGTGGTTCACGCCTCCATCTGTGTTTGCCCCCCCACCCCCCTCCCGAGGGATAAACCCAAATGTGCTTTTGCTCCCGGTCCCAAAGAGGGCCCCCTCTTATTTGTCAGACGTGTGTACGGAGACGCACGGAAAACTCGCGGCTCCCCGGCTCAGGGTGGTTTCCCGAGGGCCGGGTAAGTAGGGGGGGGGGGGTCAGTATGGCGGATTCCTCGGGAAAGTCGTTTAACGTGAACGACTCCCGTATTTGGACAGCTGTGTAAATGGTCGAGTGGCGCGGCGGAGCAGAAGTGTGACTGCGGGTCGCGCAGGGAGTTTGCTGAGCCGCTTGAACTAACAGTCGTTTCGCTAAAACGTTCCGAGTGAATCACCCGCCCCAATCAGCTGCCATAGGAACCGAGCGGATACGCGTGGGACGTGTGTTTGGACTGTGGGGTCAGGTATGTGCGTGTGTGTGTGTGTGTGTGTCTATGTGTGTGTGTGTGTGTGTGTGTGTGTGTGTGTGTGTGTGTGTGTGTGTGTGTGTGTGTCTATGTGTGTGTGCGTGTGTCTATGTGTGTGTGCGTGTGTCTATGTGTCTTACATCCCTTACATCCCGTCCCAGAGTCTTGGCAGATCAAAAATGGGGGGGAGTTTGGTCGGCGTGACACTTTGAC
>JAVQJS010055172.1:0-28228 GCA_036024795.1 Galaxias rostratus | reverse complement strand
CCCCCCCCCCCCCCCCCCCCCCCCCCCCCCCCCCCCAGGGCGAGGGCGGCACTTCTTCTAACCCCCTGGGGGTACCAGTGGATCCCGTGGTCATAACGCCGCCCCCCCCCCCTCCCCTCTCCAGTCCATGATCAACGCCCACGTGGACGCTGTGATGATCCTGGGCGAGGCGTTTGCGTCCACGGAGCCGTTCCACTTCGGGGCTCAGAGCACCACGGAGCGCATCCACACTCTTATCCCAGTCATGCTCAAACAGCGCCTGACTCCGCCCCCCGAGGAAACCTATTCGCTGCACCGCAAGATGGGCGGATCCTTCCTCATCTGCTCCCGCCTCGACGCCCAGCTGAGCTGCAAAGCCATGTTCCAACAGGCCTACGACAACTACTGGAGCGGCCGCCGGCCATAGAGCAGCCAATCACAGCCCTCCATCGCCTAACGGACAAGGCCTCAGGGCCAATCACAGGGACTAAGAGGCGGGGGAACGGCCTCTGGTGAGATTGTAAATGAATACGGATGGCACTTGTTTATTTTCCCACTCTTTTCGACTCCTTTTCTTGACTTGTGTTTATGTGGTGTGTGATGTGTCGGTTTGAGTGGCCAACAGGTTGAAGGACAGAGGTCACCAGGTTAAGGGTGAGAGAGAGGTCGTTAGGTTAAGGGGAGAAAAGGTTAGGTTATTGCCAGAGGATCGGCAGGTTAAGGGTGAAAACTGCATTTGAACTCCCTTGCCTTGTAGAGTCCATGGTGGCAAAGGCTGAACGTGACAGTCAGTTTGGATCAGAATCAGTAAGACATCCTGTCTACTCTGAAACACAGCTGACTAGTTTAACAGAATCAGTTAGACATCCTGTCTACTCTGAAACACAGCTGATTAGTTTAAAAGGGTCCCACTGTTCTTGAATTATGGGAAGTGGCAGTGATGATGATGATGTTGAACAAAGTAAGGATGAAGCTCGGAGGACGTCTATGTGAGCTTCTATAAGAGCAGAATGATTGTAGTCAGTTTGAGATCGCAGAAAGAATATGATTTAAAATTGTGTTGATTCTATGAAGACCCAACATACATTATTTTTCTTTACATGTACAAATTGGTTCCTGTTCAAAACCAAAATGTGTTCCTCCCTCCAGGCTGAGAATACAAAGTTAACGTTAATGTGTTTTATGTGTTAAAACATTTGTGATTATGATTATTATAATGTATACACTATAATATGATTTCATAGTGTTTTTATCTGGGTAAAACACCACACAACTGATCATAATGCTGAAGTCTAGTGTCCCTGATGGGAGTGGGACCGGACTGGTAGTCTGATAGGAAGATTAACACAACGTGCCTGGAGGTCTGTGTGCTAGACAATAAATTGTGACTTGTTTTTCTTGTATTCATATCAAGAGATCAAATAAAAAGAGTTTTAATTTTGAAATCAAAGGCATTCTTCTAAAAGTTGTAATAAATAATACATTAAGAATATTAAATATTTGTAAAGAAAACTGGTTTTGTGGTAACAGGTTCCCATAATAAAGTTTTTGTAAGATGATGTTTGTTTTAACCAGATTTAAGATGTGTTTGTTACAGTTTTTACTTGTGTTCCCTCCTCAGAATGGCAAAGACAGGAGGCCATTGAGACATTTATGTTACCATGGATACAGCATCGGTTCTATACTTCCCAACATCCATTTTTTCGTAAGGAAAACAAAATGGTTCTTCTACTACACTATAGTGTTTCTTCCTCCGGGCTGAAAATGCAAAATTAACACTTGTTTTATCTGTTCAAACACTATTACGTTTATTATTATCATTCTTGTATACACGCTATTATTTATGAACACCATTGTACCGGTTGCTAATCGTAATGTTGAAGTCAAGTTAAGCTCTATCGACTCGTAAGGAGCAGCGGTTCTACTCCAAGCTCCTTCATGAGCTCTTTAGCCTTTATCTAAGGTTGAGCCCAGCTCTAATACAATGTATTATTATTTATAAAGCGCTTTTCAAAACACGTGGGGCGTGGCGTGGCGTACTTCACAAAGATGCAAATTATAATTTTTGTTAATATTATTATTGTAATCATTTTTGTAACTATTACACTATTTGGTACTATTACAGTAGCTATTAGAACATAGTAACGCAATGATAAGCATATTTGTTTATATCCGTGATCAGGGCAAGAATCTAATGTGTAGAGATGTTTAATCAATGTTGTATAGCAGGGGTCGGGAACCTATGGCTCGCGAGCCATATGTGGCTCTTTCGACGATTGCGTCTGGCTCGCAGACAAAACAAAATATTCTCACGTGTTGTATAGATTTTTCACTGCTTATGTCCTGTTCAGTGCCGTGTCATGCGAAATAGTCGCCGGCTGCGAAAATGTGTCCGGCTTGAGTCACAATGGATTTTTTGCTACAATGTTACATTTTGCTACATACCGTTTCGCGGCTAAAAGGGCTCGCGCTAGCGTCTGTCACGAGCAAGGCAACACTATCAAATCAGGCTGCTACAAGCATTTTAATAGCGGCCCGTTCAGTCTACATGTTAATGAAGACTTGCAATTTGTGTATTTTAATAATTATATATAGGTCAGAATTAATGATATGTATTTGAAATACTTATGTTTTCCTTAAAACTTGGCAAAATGTAACATTGAAGCAAAGAAATCCATCGTGACGCAAGCCGGACACATTTTCGTAGCAAGACACTGTTTCGCATGACAGATCCATTCACCACATCGGACAGGTGAAGGTAATCGGCGCCGAAAATTATTAATTGTTTAATTTCGCTGATTGCCTCTGATTGTTTTCTAACAGTGAGCCTGTGGTTTTAAAACAAGACGGGAAACTAAGGTAACGAGGAGCATCGGTGGAGAGATGTGAAAGCACGGAGAGTATATAATAAAAATAATTAATAAAGAAGCACGAGAAGTGCTAAAGTCAAAATCTGTCTCGCGTCTTGGTGTCAACCTTAGAGAGGGGCTGCACTAGCATCGCCACAAACATTATTTAAAAGAATAAATTCAGGGGCTTATTATACTTACATTTAGTTGAATTCACTTTTAAAATATATTATATGGCTCTCACTGAAATAATTCTTTTTTTTTTTTGCTTTTATGGCTCTCTTAGTCAAAAAGGTTCCCGACCCCTGGTGTAGACACACAGCACATAGACTCAATGAACAACTTTATATATTATAGCGTAGACTTACAGCCTGTAGAAGCGAGACGACATTGGTGAAACCCAATCCAATTCTCTGTGAATCGTCTCGCACATCTATGAGCATCAGACGACACACTTTACTCTTTACTAATGGGCTGTGTGCGCACAGATAGCACGGAGAACATTTCCAGTCCCCATAGTGATTTGGCGTAAAGGAGGACATGATGAGATGGTTTACGACCTCTGGCTCTTATGCCCAGGCCCTATAACTCCTCTGGGTGGACGGCGGAGGACTCGACACTTGACAGGTACTGAAGCTACCGACAATATGTGACCAGATTCAGAACTGCCAAGTTCAGGCATGATAGCCAGCCTTAGACTTCTCACGGATGAGCTCCACTTTCACATCACCCTGCAAGTATGCTGGCTTTAACAGCGGTTCCCGAGTCTCACACAGAATTTCCTACGAGTGGCATGATGTTTGATTACTCTATTGTTTGATTAACACCCCCCCCCCCCCACCCATACCACCCTCCCACTCTCCCCTCCGTTTTGCTCGGTTGGCTGTGAGTATTTACAAGCTTTACAAGCTTGTTGGAATGAATGTGTTTGGGAGTTAATTTACATTTGAGATGGATGCATTACCTGTCTCTTCCCTGTGCGGGAGCACAGCTACTTTACGAGTTGCCATAAACACAAAAACGGTGTTAAGGACGTCACGGTGGTAAGGTTTATGGCAGCATGGCACACACCCCCAGACTTTGGTCAATCCATCCTATACCCCATACCTATGACTATTTCTTTCTCTTGAGCCTAACTCACTAACCCTTTTCTTGCACTGACTAATTAGCTCATAAAATTTGACCTTATTGTTTTTTTTACATACAATCTAAATGGATGAAATGCTTAAAAATCTTCTTTAAGAGTCTATACAGAGTTTGCATGTTCTCCCCGTGTTAGCGTGGGTTTCCTCCGGGTACTACGGTTTCCTCCCACAGTCCAAAAACATGCAGGTTAATTGATGACTCTGAATTGTCCGTAGGTGTGAATGTGTGAGTGAGTGGTTGTATGTCTATGTGTTAGCCCTGCGATGGATTGGCGATCTGTCCAGGGTGTACCCCGCCTCTCGCCCGAAGTCAGCTGGGATAGGCTCCAGACCCCCCCCCCCCCCCGTGACCTTGCATAGGATAAGTGGTTCTAATAATGGATGGATGGATGGATGTTTCCGAGTCAAAAGCTTCGGCTCTCGAAAAAAAAAAGCCGAACTTCCCATCACTAATGACAAAACCTCATCCCAGGCCATTAAATAGGCTACCCAGTTACTACACTAGAGGGACCTAAAGTTCCACTGTAAGTCATGCCAAAGAGCTCAGCCCGGCGCGTGCGTGCGAGCGCACGCACACGCACACACACACATAGTTGAAAGGTTCATATTACCTTGCCAATAGCTACATTAATTTTTATATTTCACACAGAGAAATGTAATTACACGCTGTTTAGAGGCCGTGTATTGTTCAAAAGTTTGTTCCAGTTACAGACAAATCCTTTCAACATCATCAACAGCACTTTTCATAGCCAGTTAAATTTTAGCATTCATGTGGTACATAATGAATTACCTTGGGGAAGTCGAGACTCATTCATAGCTGAGATAGAGGTCTGACCCAGCGGACCACGGTCAATTAGTGGCAAGTTAATGACTACACGACTGCATTGCCTTTATATGTTGGTGTGCGTCTGTGAGTGTGGTTGTGTGAGTAAGTGGGTGTGTATGCATTGTGCATTTGTATGTGGGTGTTAGAGAGTGAGAAAATGAGAGAGAGAGAGAGAGAAACAAGAGTGCATGCTAATATACTGTTTGTGTATGGGTGTGTGTATATATATATATATATATATATAATATAAAGAGAGAGAGTGTATACTATATACTCACCATTTTGGGTCTCTCCTTCCTGTGTGTGTGGGTATCTGTCTGTGTGCATGCATCACGGATTTGTGTGAGAGTGACTGAGGTTAATTGGGGGTCATTGCCAGTCACAGAAGCAGACCTTAAACAGCGCAGGGCAAGCTGTCACTAGACCCCCCTGTGACCGGGCCTGTCAGTCAGCTTACTTTACGCCCCAGTGAAGACACTCTCTGTTGTGTCTCAATCTGGGACAAGAAGGGGACTCACCCAGTTACAATTAATGATTTGTTTTGTAAGCATCTGCTTATAATCACACAATTCGTCCTATCCTTCCTGCTCTTTAATTGCTCACACTCTGTTTTGCTCTTGATTGTCTGCCCTAAAGGGCGGTGAAAAAAAAGCTTCATATTTTCTTGTTTTATTGTTAGAAACAAAATCCATTGTGTTAAACTAATTGTTTGAAAGGATACGTGTTGTGAAAAAGATGATGTAATGTGAAAAGATTTTATGAAGATGGACTACTACAGAAATAAAGGTGTTAATGAAAATGTCAACTGGTTATATCTGCCTCCGCATCTAATGTTGAGCACACGCAGCCACTGAGTGATGCATTTAAAGTCTCCACCCCTGGTGCACACTCCAGGGACATCCTGCATACATATCCAGGGTTCAATATTTCAAGTAAACCTTGACATGCAAGCTGAATTGTCTGGATCCATCAGACTAATTAGACAAAAGCCAGAGTGATGAATGGGTTACAATGAGAAGTACGGACAGGCTTCACAACACAAAAGATGTCCCTTGGGCATTTTGTTTTGACAGCGTGAATGAATGAACTCTATGGTAAGGCCTTATACTGTTGTTGTGTCTGCTTGTGTATGCATGCATGAGCTTTGTGCTGGGTCTAGTGTGATAGTGAGTGATTTTGCTTAAACATTCTTGCCCAACTTTTGATGTCCGTTTTTTTTTCTTCTTTTGCATGGTGCTTAATTATTGATGTGTCTGATGGTAACATACATGAGGTTCCCATCTGCTTACATGAATTGACAATGTTTCAGTCATGCCTGCTGATACGGTATCTCAATGCATTGCCATGCACTACCGTTACACAAAAGACAGGCCCTCAATCCCAGCAGCCTCCTGTCCGTCTGCACAACACCCCATGACAGCTTGGATAATTGGAGTACGTACCTCAGGGCATTTCGAGTGTTAGTCTGTTCGTGTGGGTGAGATTGCGTTTGTCTGTGTCTGTGTGTGTGTGTGAGAGTGTGTGTGGGTGTGTGTGTTTGTCAGTCAGTTCTCTTGCAGGCAGCATGACAGCACTCAGTCATTTGTGTCACTTAACACGCTGAGCTTTCCCATGTGTTAAGGCACATTAACACATCTGATTAGGCATTTCTTCCACATTTACTAATCTTGAGGCTCTGCCTTGTTTTGGCATTGTTTTGTTTGTCCTTGATCTGGGACCACCTCGTGTCCCACTTTGATCATATAAATTATGATAGAAAACATAGCTTAATAATTCATAGTAGCTTTACTCCATTATTATGTAGAAACATGCAAAATAAATGTCTGTGAAGTTATTCATAAAAATCCCACATGCATCTTGTGAAAAACTCTCAGAAAACCAACAGCTGTTACTGTACTCCTTGGACCATGGGATCTGGCATTTTTGGATAATTCCACAAAAAAGGCTGTCATTTCCATTATGTCCGCATTTCTTGGTCATCTTATGCAAATTAGGTTTGTGATGCTCACTTCACTTCGAGGCTGGTTAAGACTGTTTGTGTGAGTGCACATATAAAAGTGAAGACCATTCAGCTGAGGTATATCATAAAAGGTTAACAAGTTATTGCTTTTGTTTAGCATTTGCTACAATATAATTTAGGGCTGCGGAGTGTCGTACCAGAAACGCAGTGAAGTTTCATATCTGGCAAACATTTTTTTTCTTGTTACATATTTATCTTTGCAAGTGCAGATTTATGAGATCATTACTTTGTTATTTCTTATTTCCTAAGGTAGAACATTTATTTTGAGTTTCTTTGTTTGCACTTTTCTAAGACTTTGACCTAAAGAAATGAAATATCAATGTTTCCTTTAAATCTTACCACTAATGGAGGAACGCCTCTGTTTACCAACTTCAGAGTAAAGCTCCCGCCCCGTTCATACAGATTTTCACTCTTTTTGCAGGGTGAGCCACTTTTATGAATAACTGTGTCTGGTGGTGGGAGGGGCCCTATTGAGAGTAAAACGCTACAATTTTAATCTGAATTCAAAGTTTAATACTGGTGAGGCCTTGTGTGGTCCTCATTTAGTTGTGCCAAAATAATGCATACCATTTTGATGTTCTAGCAGTACCGCAACCTGTTTTGAAGAACCATGTTATGCATTTATTTGGATACCAAAACGACCATATATTTTTGCCATATTGTTATGATTTAATAAATGTTGAGGAAATATTAATCATATGTACAGTATGAAGAGGTCACTTCATTATATATACATATGTTGTTTCTAATGTTCAAATATGATTCAAACTGCACATAATAGGCCTACATATTTTTTGTGTTTTCAGATAATCTGGTGATGGAGGATTACCCACTAGCACAATAGTCTCTTCAATGAAAAGAGCTGGCCTAAAAAGGCCTTTCATTTCACAGGTTCTCTCACATTCTATGCTGCTTTTGCAATGTCAATTTGATCATTTCATGAGCTATTCCTATTTTTATATTACTATACCGCATCTAATTTTTAACAAATGAGATGACATGGAGAATGTGCATAATCAACATCCCAAATTATTTAATATATTTTAAAAGGTCACTCAATAATTGACAAATTTGTCTTGCCATTGGTAACTTTTGTTGATAACTTTGCTTTTTTGATGGCTTTCATCACAAATCACAGACACTGATTATCTGTACATAACACAGTGTTACATTTAAAAAGGTACATCCAAAGCACAGGTTGTTATAATCTGCTAACATATAGTACAGCAATCATAGCCTGGACAAATGCAGTTCTGATAAAGAAATCGATCGCACATGCCATTTGACCAAGCAAGACCACCCATTGGAAACTATTATGAATAAGGTTGCACATTTCACCAGATCAGACAAGTTGTACACAGGATGTGACAACCAGAAACTTTGCCGCAGGCTCCCGTTACAGGCAATTAGAATGCAAACCAATGGTGTTAAAGCCTGTTGTGAGGTTTGTTTCCTGCAATCAGTGATGGAGTATCTCAATAACGGACTTAACTCTTTGCTGCGAGGAATTCACACTCTGCCACACTGCGTCTATTTTTGACAAGCAACCTGGATGTCCAATGTCCGTGCTCGAATTTTGAATAGTTTTACAGATCGCTACTCATTTATTACGTATATTCCTTCACTAACAAATATTGAGCGTTTTGTTTTAGCACATATAACCGCCGAAAATGTTTTCTCTGTTTTTTTTGTGGAACCCTCTGGCTTAGGAAGCCAGGCCAACCCTATGGGGAATAACAACAGTCAATGCTTTTGTGTTCGGGGAGAGGGCATATGGCCCACTTAAACATACATTTTGGTTTATGGGGGTTGAGCTCATGCTGCACATTTTGTCCTGACGTGTAGGATTCTCCAGAATGGTCCTGTTGGGAAGTAAAGACAAATTTCCTTCTGAATGAAAAATAAACGCATCTATTCTTTTCATTATATTCCAACGGTTTACACGATCAAATAGAGATCTTACAAGATGGCCTAATCATTATGTCTCACATCAATGCTCATTCATCAATGACATAATTGAAACGGCCATTCTGCACACGCTAAGTAAATTGATGAGAAGGACATGCAGCTGATAATGATTCTAGATAAGGTCTCACTGAAAAGATATTGAGACATTGAATTCCCGTCAGGGCCTAATGAATAAAACATGTGGATTTTCTTTTGAGAACAGGTGTCCTCTTGCAACAAGCCGTTTAATCAATCCTAATGTTATAAATCTAGTACTTGTTCTGTTTTTAAAGGTAACTCAGAATTATGAAGGTGTGGTGTATAGCAACATAAAGGTTACATTTTGTCAACATGGTTGATGTCCAATTGAATGCCCAGAAAGCATTCAGCTGTTCTTGAGGGGTCTTCCTGTTCTTCTGAATGATAGTTAGAAGGTATATACATTTGTTAGTAAACCAATATACATCATTAAACAGATGTCATACATTCCGTCTTCTTTTTGTTCTCTACATCTTTCTCTCTCACAAACACACAAACACAAAGGGGCAGACAAACACACAGACACAGGACAAAGAGAGGTACCGGGAGGCAGCTTCCATGGAAATATTGTATTGTTATAAGGATTTCAAACATAAAAATAAAGTGACAAAGTGGAAAATAGTTGGCTAAGTCAGCTCCCGAGTTAGACATGGTGTTTTGTTCATCGTTTCTACCATTTCTGGCTATGGTCAAAACTCAAGTCTGTACAGTAGTCAGACTATATAGAGATGAACATTTTGGCAGGGCTAGAAATGACTATTACAAAATCAGCAGTTGGCATTGCTCATGGGAAGCGCTGATTAATAGGAAAATGACATTTGGGAGATGGAACAAATCAGTCATAATTAAATAATCAAATCCAAGACAATGTTTGGGATGATGCATAATTCGATTGGAAAATTCAAAGGGCACCCATGATATATTTGTTGTAGCTGTTATGTTCATTCTGAGATCATCATATACTTTTATACTTGATAGATTTTGACTTGCTTCAGCATCCACACACACACACACACACACACACACACTCTGCACTCAAGTAACCACTATACCGCATGCTGTGAAATGGTAAGAGGTGCGAGGCAAAGTGTAAAATGAAAGAATCCCATTCCCTCTGCTGGATATGGTGCTGACTGCCGTTGGGCTCCCTGGAAAGTCCTAGTGATCCGATCCGTGGGCCAGCTAACTCTGACGTGTTCTGGCAGTTGGAGACATAGCTGAGAAAGCAAGGTGCCAACAAGGTAAACTAGTCAGATTTCCTGTGTTGTCATGGAGACCAGGGACCTTTATGCTCTTAAGATAATAATTTTGTCTCGTTGGATGTGACTGAAAAGTTATTATGCACCCTCGCGCAGTTATTGCAGCAAAAAGAAATCATGTTACCTTGACACTGATATTAAAAAGAAGGCATAACCTCAGTAGGTTTTTTAAAAAGATTGGACATTGAACATTGGTAAATGTTAAATGATGTGCAAGTCTTGAGTCCAGTTGAGAAAGACATATTTTGTGTGTGATTTTATCCCCCTTACTTCATGCATGTGAATGGCTGATTTTTAGTCATTGTTTTGCGTCCAGTTAATACAGTACGAATTTCCAATTCCATCCCCAAGGCAGGTTGTCTGAATGTCTGATTTAATCTAACGTGTCAAATTGAGTAGCATCACTTAGAAACAATTGCAGTGTCATTTTCATTTTTTAATGTGTTCCTTCCCTTTGAGTGAAAGTGCATGGCCGCTGACACTGCAGGCATGCCAAAATGCATGTTCAGCCATACATTCAGTATCATAAAACATATTTTCTTTCAGGAAATGAAAAGGGACAACGACAGACCAGGAGGAATAGCTAAAAATGTATGATTCCAAACAATTATTTTTCTCCAACAAAAGGAGGGAAGTGATGTAGGGACTGTGTGTCATGCTAGTCAGATCCATTGGGTTTCCTAGTCAGTATAATAACCCCTGCAGCTGTGTGTGGGGTTAATGAAAGATTCTATGGCTGGGAATCACTTGCAACATGAGGTTTGGAGATGGACAAAAAAATGATCCTTGTCCACACTTACACTTGTCCTTGTATTTTTTGGAGATTTTTTCTTCTTCTTAATATTAAGTGCTAAGCAGTGTGTGCATCTCTAATGGCAACTAGTTGCTAGGAGCTGACGTTGAATCAGCGTGCCAATAGACTTTGTTCTGTACATTCTACGTTTTTTCCATTACAGACAGGTGTTACGATGTTTTGGTTATAATTGAAATAGTAGAAATACTACTTGTGGGACTCAGGAATCACACTTACAATGTACTACACAGCAGGGGTTCTTAATCGGGGGGGGGGGGGCGCAACCCACAAGGGGGCGTCAGAGAGCACTGAAAGGAGCCTTCAGAAGGCACGATAAACTATTTGAAAAGCAAAGTTATTTTCTTAGAAACCTTTTTTTGTGAATTGTACTCTGAAGACAGTATATATAGTTACAAACATCACTTTGTACCCTAAACAAAACAAGATGTCTAATGATGACCGGTTACATGCATTTGCCACCAGTTTGTCAATCTAGGAACGGAAACGTACAGACAGATACACTGAAGACCAGCTGATAGAACAGACTCTACTCCTTTGCCGTCAGCTGAAGTAGATCATTTTGTCCCCTCTCATTCTTTCCCATGGTTCCTCCATCATGAGAACATTTGTTGCGTCTCAAAATGCACACTACTGCTTTTTTGATTTTGAGTAAAACAGCTGCTCTTGCAGGGTGAACTGTTGCATGCATACTGTTTGGCATACTGCATTTGACCTAGTATGTAAATCGACATACATATATATAAATCGGGTTTTCAATATAGTATGATAGTAAGGGTGTTGAGTCGCAGCCATGATCTCTCCCTACCCTCCTACAAATTCATTACCACAGGTTGGGTTTGACATCTGCCAACATGTAAATGTCTGCTCTCGTCAGTCAGTGTGTTACCTGTCATCTGCTGTGGTAATGGACTATATGAGCCTCTTTCAGAACACGGGGGACTCAAGGGAAGAATGCTGAGAATAGTTTTGTCATGGTGGAAATGACATCCAGCAATCATCCAGGGATGATTCCAGCATATAAGGAATATTGTATACAGGGTGGTGTATTAGAATAGCTTTTTAGATATCCAAACATATAACATGTACTGTAGACATCAGGTAAAATTCTGTTTCAAAACAACAACGTGTTCATGTGCCAAAAATGGTGTAAACCTCAATAATACTGCATGGAAACTAACACAAATTGTTCATAGTTTCACACAACAGTTAATTTATTTTTATGGAGCCATTTACAGTACAGTATACCCCAACCCCCTGCCCCCCCCCCCCCCCTCCTCCTTTCCTCCCATATTCATGACAGTAATCCAGTGTTATTATTAGTCACGATAACCCACCCCCATTGCTGGAAAAATGCCTTGATTGCGTCGCACAGCGGGTGATCTAATCGAGATTTTTTTCAAATGGATTGTTCATTCAGAGTATTCATATTGCTGGACGCAATATGTTTAAATTATATCTTATGTGACAGGATACTGATTTAAACCTAAGATCTGATGAAGCACCAAATAAGTTGGATACAGAAACCAGGCCCACAATTGGTTTCATTAGCCAAAGATTTGAGGTAGAAATGGTGTGATGTGTTCTAAACTAATCCAACACACACAGTACACTGTATTTTCTGTTGCCTGGGGGTAACTTGACACTTAGATTACTGGTTTCACCTGTGTCTTTCTTTTTCTATTTAAACCCACTGTTCTTTTGTGCCTTGCCGGTTCATTGTGTCTGTCTTTTAAACCTTGGTGTCTCACCTTATTCTTGAAATTAAGTTCTGTAAGAAATAGACCTGGTTTGCTCTCTGTAATTTGATCTGCCTTTGTCCTACCTAGCTCCTGTGACACACATTGAGCATAGGATCCAAATATACAGACAATTCTGATAAGACTAATGATGCCTGTGGCCTAAGTTAACTAAGATAATGGAATAAATAGTACATTATACTTATAAAGCGCTTTTCGCTATAAAGCGCTATAAAACATTCAAAGACGCTGGCATGGGTAGTAATTTAGCAAATAACTGATAATAATGGGTCATTCAGTGACATTTGTAACACCAATTGACAACTTGACCATACAAAAAAAGCCGGCCCAGGTCACTAATATGTTGAAATCATGATTCGTAATCACACGTCCCTGTGAATATCAATTTTAAGAGCCTTTTTGGAGTTGGAGGTGATGTTATTAATATACTCTAAAATGGAATATTGCTCAATCCCATTTCCAACTGTTCTCTATGCATCTGACTTTGCACATACAATGATATCTAAAGGCAATATAATAAAAAACTTTTTTTTAAAGGGAATACAATGTTTGACTACCTTGAATCCCTCATTTCTCACATTTTTCATTTTCTCCTCCTTTCTCTGCCCTCCTTGTCCACGTTCATCTACACCTTTCCATCCATCTCCCTTTCCTCCATCCACCCTGCCAACATATCAGTGACAGACTGCCAGATCTACACTCAACTCTGCTTGCAGGCTGTCTGTGATATAACCATGTTTGTTCATAATCTGTCAGGGACTCTCAGAGCTCATATTTTTATTTATTTACACTCATCCTTGAAAAAAAGTGTAATGAATATCAATTATGTGAGTCACAAACACACACACACTCACACGTATACACACTCACATTTTACTCCATCACACACTCTGTTTGTCTCCATCTTCATCTATGTCACTGTCACTTTTTCTTTCTTTTACTCTCTTGTTCTCTCTCACACACATTACTTTCCATCTTTCCTTTCCCCCTTTAATTTAATGTTATAAATAAGCAAGCTATACACAACAATGTTGGAACATTTGTATATCTCAGCATGACTGATACAATGATTTATGACATGATTGCTTTGATTGAAGATGCCATAACTAAAAATAAATATATAATAATAACTGTATATTCTGCCTCAATGCCTTTGGGTGGGAATGGCAAAGCAGATACAACTATATCTGTTGCCATGACAGCCATCTTTCAAAGCTCTTTGTCAATTTTTGAGCATTAGGTAAGGGTGGGGTGGCGAGGGAAGCTCTTTGTTTGAAGTGCCTTTTTCAATGATTCGATTCTTGCCAATAAAACCCCAGAAATTAATGATTGCTGGCTATAATGGTAGGACTGCAAAGAGGTGATAATGAGAAGGAAACACTGATTTATGAGTGTGTGTGTGTGTGTGTGTGTGTGTGTGAGAGAGAGAGAGAGAGAGAGAGAGAGAGAGAGAGAGAGAGAGAGAGTGTGTAGTGCCACTGAACCTATTGTTGTGAGGGGATGAAGGCCGTTATTACAGCTTCACAGCTTCAACCTTCGTTCATACTGGTGTAACCCTAAAGCAAGCCTGACCTTTCAATGTTTGGACTGCTATTAGTAGCAATAACCTAAATTCATTTTCAAACTTTCCAAAACAACAAAATACAAAACCCAAAACGCATCATAAAATGCAATAATTACAGTTACGATGAGTGGGCATGAGATTTTTAAAATAATTTAATTTTAGTTTGAATTCTCTTTTGGTGCATCTAGCTTCTCAATGGGGCTGGCTACATGTGTCTCAAAATGCTCCAAGTTGCATCACCAAATTACATGTTATCTTCCCACTGAAATGTTTGTAATTTAGAGAAGGGTGTGCTAGAGAGAGCATGGTGGAAGTAATTTTGCAGCTGCACACAAAATTGCTTCACACTTGATATTTTTTAATCTACTTGAAATTTACCACTAATACCTATTAATTTCCCGCAATAGTCTATTATAATATTTAGGAATTAGATTATATGTTTAGCATATCTGCTGTTTTTAATTTACGACTTCTCTGAACAAAAGCGCAATTTTTTCTCCTAGAATTTTATCCTAAGGATAAAAATGTTGGAGAAAACATAAGTGCAAGACTTAAGTGCATTGTTATTTAAATTGAAATGGATGAGTTTGAACACAGGGAGTGTATATGTGGTGCGATGAACGCGCGTTGCACTTGTACCTCTAACCACGTGACCAAGCGCACAAAGCGTTGCCTTATAAATAATAATCCCGTGAAAGCTACAGAGACAGACACACGCCCGCCCGACTTGCATTTACATGAGGGAACTCACTTCAAGCGTTTTCTTTATTGTTTACAAAAGAATAATACTTTGGACACCTCTCTGTCTACTTTGTGGGAATCAGTCCACCTTGGGGTGTTGATGGAGAAGGAAGAGTTTGCTGCTTTAAATTTACCCATCACTAGTCTCGTTATTTAACCTAAACAGGGGCATGGACCAACGCAATTTCTTTGTGCTCGGAATGTGAAGGTAAAAGTGATTTGCTTTTAATAACATATCATTAAATAAATTATAAAAATTTGAAAAGGTATTGAAAGCTTTAATCCTTTATCCCTTTTTGTCATTACTCCCTCTGCTCTATAGATGTTGACCTACTGAAAATGTTGAATAATGATTAAATTAGAATTGGCATTTTTTAGGGGATTTGTTTTGTTTTAGAGATAAACCTGACATGTGTACATTTTCTCTTGCGCCTAACTTTTATTAGATTGACATGTGTACGAATTAAAGCAGTTAATAACTGTTAATAATAAAAAAGTTGACAGAAAAATTTAATTGGTTGAACAAATCAATGCCCGAGTTTCTTCTGTGATGTCTTTTAAATGGCTTTTCCTTTCAAGTGTACGGGTTTCAAATGATAGTATTGCAAAGTATCGCCGCACCTTAGTGCATTTTTTTTTGTCGATTTAACACAGAAAGTTGAGTAATCTCAATAAATTGTCAACTGTTCAGTGTCCCACTATTATCTGGGGGGCATCTGCTGGTGGAGTCAGCTGGTATGGCAGGTTTCAGTAAAATCACCCAGCAACAAATTACACTCATAGAAGAATACATTTATATTTTCCCTCAGCCTAACAACTAAACGTCAGTTTTGGCAGTCTTATAAATGTACGCATTTATATAGTTTCTAAGTCCCGATGTATTTCATGTTCTTTATATCTGTGACGTGATCAACTGACATGTCGGTTGTTCAATGGTTATTAAAACAATTGTTTAAATGTTTTTCTTTCCATAGACATCTGTTGTCTGTGTCCTATGTATCATCTCTCACATTTTGAAGAAGTCATGAAGTCTGCATTGGATGGAATCACAGGTACAACCTTGAGAACAATCACAGGTGTGCAGTACCTCGGGCTGAATGATGCGAGCTATGATAGCCCCTTCATTGACTCAACACTGAGCAAGAATGGATTTAACTCAGAGAAGCCTCATAAAAGCCTCTCTTTACCTGGACTTATAGCCGGAGAAGACGTCATTTACAATGGCCTCCTTCCTACTTACCCGACAAACATATCTGAGTTCATGCTTAACAATGGAACGTTAATAAAGGAAGGGATATTATTGCAATGTGGGGAGAACTTTGAAGACAACATGGAGTGTTTTATGATTTTGACTCCTGGTCAACAGTTGGCTGTAGCCATCCTAGCTCTTACGCTGGGAACCTTCACTGTGCTGGAGAACCTCATGGTTCTGTGTGTGATTCTGCATTCACGCACGCTACGCTCCAGGCCCTCCTATCACTTCATAGGCAGTCTGGCAGTGGCCGATCTGATAGGTAGTGTCATTTTTGTTTACAGCTTCTTGGATTTCCATGTTCTTCACAGGAAAGACACCCCAAATGTTTTTCTCTTCAAGCTGGCTGGGGTCATTGCATCTTTCACAGCCTCAGTTGGTAGTTTGTTCCTCACTGCTATCGACCGCTATATCTCTATCCACAGGCCCATGGCGTACAAGCGCATAGTCACCAAAACCAAAGCAGTGATTGCTTTCTGCATGATGTGGGCCATCTCGATCATCATTGCACTGCTCCCTCTGCTGGGCTGGAACTGCAAGCATCTCAACTCTGTCTGCTCAGACATTTTCCCCCTCATTGACAAGAAGTACTTGATGTTCTGGATAGGCATGACAAGTGTAATAGTCCTGTTCATCATCTATGCCTACATGTTTATCCTGTGGAAGGCTCATCACCATGCTGTCCGCATGCTGAGTCGCACCTCCCAAAGGAGCGTCATTGTTTACACGGCAGAAGGCACTAAAGTCCAGTTGGTTCGACCCGAACAGGCCCGCATGGACCTCCGCCTGGCCAAGACCTTGGTTCTTATCTTGGTTGCCCTGATAATCTGCTGGGGCCCTGTCCTTGCCATAATGGCGTACGACCTCTTTTGGAAGATGAATGACTTCATCAAGACTGTGTTTGCTTTTTGCAGCATGCTCTGCCTGCTTAATTCTACTGTCAACCCCGTTATCTATGCCATGAGAAGTAAGGACCTTCGTAGGGCCTTCCTTGGAATCTGCCAGGCTTGCAGAGGAACAGCGCAGCGTCTGGACAACAGTGGGGAATCTGACTGTTACAGCAGAAGTGTGAGGGGCTCTACAGGAAAAGCCGGGGCCAGCTCTGTAAAGACCACAGTGAAAGTAGCCCAAGTGACCATGACTGTGTCAACTGATACGTCTGTTGAGGCAATCTAAGAGAAAACCTACAACCAACTGTTAGTCAGCAACTGTAAAAAATATACATTTTAGAATAGACATGGCTATCCAAGAAAGCACTGCTCTATGACACGTGACGACCATAAACTTTAGATGGTGAGATAAGTAATATAGGCTTTTTATTTCGATATGTGACATCATCATTCATAATACAATTATTTATTTATGTACGTATGATATTGATCGTTTTAATAAACTGTGTGTAGTATCATACTGCAAAGCTTCTTGGGTGTATTTTGACAGTACAGTGACTGCTTGTAACCAAAAGTGGCAAATCTTTTAAGACAATGTGTTTACTTAATACTTATTAAATTGTTGCGTGAAAGTGTAACAATTGATTATTTGAATGCAAGGTGAATGATGGTGAAACTATTAAAGTCAAGGTCTAAAAAAAGTGTGTTTCCTTTATAACAATGTCATGACTGCTGTTTATTTACTGAATCAAAGTGTAAGTACAATAATTGAAATCCTTACAGCCCGATAATACAAATGTATTTGGATATATTGAACTTGAAGAATAGTGAAACATACAAATTACATAAAACATCAATTGATTTGTAGGAAAACAAACACAGAATTAAAGGAACACATTTTGATGCACTTTTACATTACATTACTGTCGTTTAGCAAAATAAATTATAAAGAGTGCTTTCAACAAAAAACATAAGTCAGGAAGATAAATAAGTGCAGCCCTGACCCAATTGTCTAAGATAAGAGCAAGTCAATGTAAATATTGCAATATATGTCAGGAAATGTATTAAGCGTAGGTCCTATTCAATCTAACCAAACCAAAGGCCTACAACAAAACCAAATAAACATTTATTTTTTACATTAAATGCACGTGCAAGAAAATGTAATTGCAACAAGTTACAGATACATAACGCCAAGGTATTTTTTATTTTCTCTTATCTGTACAATGTCTGTCTGACAGTATTTCCTTTCGAGATTAAAAACAAAAGAATGCATGTCATAACAAAAACATTTTGACAGAAGAAAAAGGTTTGGTCCTACTGGTCTTACAGGGATCAGACTACTTCTTTTTTTTTTTTACTTTATCTTACTGTCTTCTAGAGCTATTTCTATGGTGGACAACAATGAGTTATATTTACATGTAAATAGAACTCACTTAAATGTGACCTAACTTGATAGATTGTGTTTCAATGTTTGTTTAGGCAGTAACAAACGTTGGAGAGCGCATGTCCAAATAGGTAAACGTCATCAACACGAGAAACCGACTCCACGGCTAAGGTAGGGATCAAAAACAAGAAGCTGCAGGCGTGAAGTAGCAGGCGATCGAGCTGGAGCTTGTTAGTAGCTGGCCTTTTCTCAATCTTTAAAAAAAAAAAAAATAGTACTTTTAAAGCTACACAAGAAGCTGCTAATCCGAAAACAAAGTCAGTGTGATTCAGAGAGGAGGGCAACTTTTCCCCGAAAGGTGAGAGAAGCTTAATGTTAGCTAGCGAACTAACGGCGCCTAGCTTTGTTTTCTTTTGGATTGGCTAATGCTATCGTGATTTCTTACCCGTCGGCGAACGTTGCGCTAGCTTGCTAAAGCTACCTAGCTGGCGTCTTTCTGTATGTCCGTAAAGCTTACATTACTAGCTGGCGTCTTTCTGTATGTCCGTAAAGCTAACATTGGTTAGCCTTCGCGACACCTATTTTTGTCATTTACTCCAGTGTTACAGTACCAATCAGAGTTAAGCAATATTGTTTAGAACGTCTGAACTTCTATGCCAATGTGTTTTCTAACATTTCCTGGCAAGTTTAGCTGGCGCTATTATTGTAACAACGTCGACTTATAATGTTAGCCTCGTTAGTATGCAATTCATTGATTATCGTGTACTTTTTTTTGCTTGGTATTTCAGACCCTCCTTCATTCAAACCCAGGTCATGGCGTGTGGTGCCACTCTTAAACGGACCATGGATTTCGATCCGTTGATGAGTCCGACTTCCCCAAAAAGGCGAAGGTGCGTCCCAGTGTCTCCATCGTCTTCGTCATCCCCAAGAAAGTACCTTCGTATGGAACCATCGCCATTTGGGGAATCGTCTTCCAGATTAACGGCAGGTAGGGTAATTTTACGGTTAGGCTTGTACAACAAACGATTGTACGAAGATAGGCTTTTAGGCCAGGGCTGTCATGTGTATGCTAGTAACATTCTATCGTTATCCAAGCTAATCCTGACATCTTAAAAGTATTCAATAAGCCAATACGACAATCAGTCGTTTGCATTGGGACAAAATAATTGCACAAAGACAGTTGGGTCGCTTGAATGAAAACCTTTTGAGTTTTTTTATGTATCCACAGTTAGCTAGCCACTAGCGTCAAACTTAACCTCTGATTTGAAGTTGGTAGGCCTTCCTGAATATATCAGAGGTTGACCAGCCTTCTTTTCTTTCTATGTTCCTCTCATTGTCTTCATTCCAGAACAAATCCTAAACAACATCAAGCAGGAGTACAAACGCATACAGAAGAGGAAGCACCTAGATGCAGTCTACCAGCAGTCCGAAGGTTGCTATTCCCCAGAGTCTCCACCCCATTCATCCCTAATGAGTGGTGGTTCCAGCATGCCAGGTTTGTTGTGTTGGCTTTTATAAGTTGATAAAGTACAGTGATGGTTGGGGTAGTTTATTTGTATAATGGCAAAATATAATTGTACACACAAGGAAGCTATTGGCCTACTTAATATTAAGGTAAGATTGTGTGCACTCAAGATGGTCACAAATAGCACAACCGTATCATAGTTCAACTCCCAAAACTCAATTATTTGCCATTTCATGCAGGGGGATCTGCTGGTGGTGTTTCTCCTACTAGGAAAGAACAGCCTTTGTTCACTTTAAGACAAGTAGGAATGATCTGTGAGCGTCTGTTGAAGGAACGTGAGGAAAAAGTACGAGAGGAGTATGAAGAGACCATGACCTCAAAACTGGCAGGTTAGTAAACAGAGGTACATGTACAATGGTGACATACATTTGATTAGCATAACAAGCTAATGTTTTTATGTCTTAATATTTATGGTGACATGGTTCTTTATTTGGCTTGTCTTGATCACAGAACAATATGACACCTTTGTGAAGTTTACGCATGATCAGTTAATGCGAAGATTCGGGGAGCAACCTGCAAGCTGTACGTTTCTGTTTTTTACTTGTCACTTTCTATTCAGCACATTCCATTTAATTTGAGTATGTGGAAGTATAATATCATGGTCTTTCGATTGAGTAACACAGAAGAAAACCAGCTCTCATTGTTATCTGCTCTTTTCCAGATGTTTCCTGAGTGGGATGCAAAAATGTTGCCAGACAAACTTCTCTTGCTGCAAGCTATTGAGAGAAGTCTCAAGACAAAAAAAACAACAACAATGCAAGAGATTTAGTTAGCTAGTTTAAATGAAACTTTTCTTACTGTGCCATACTTCTCCTTTTTGGGCAAAGGTTTATATAAACCGTTGTCAGTGGTTACCACTCTGTCGTAAGCAACTAGGTGCTTCCTAATGTAAATTTGTGGAACGTATCTCTCTCTACCAGTGGCCTCTGTTTCTCCTGCTGTACCTGTATCTACAGTCTGTTCTCTTTTATAAAGATTCCTGGCATTCCAGACTTTGTTATTCATTGTTTTATTTCCTAATGTGTTACATGTATATATTATAAAGCAATGTAGAAATTCATGCGAGGTTTGCTGGTCAATCTATGGGCAAGAGGAAGCTATAGGTTAAATTGATGAAGAGAATAGTATGCAGGTGTCACCAGTTTATTGTTTGTATTGAATTTGAGTAGTAATTGGGCTTTTTTTTTCTATAAAAGTTATTTATTTTTGACTTTTTTCAGACATTATTTTTAAGCTTGTGTACTTAGTGGATAAACCAAACAATCAAATGTTTTAATTTCGTTTTGAGTTTTATTAAAATACTATTATATCTTACTTTTGTGGCTTCGGCTTTGTATTAATTACTAATAGCAGATGTAGCAGTCATGATGCTCCCTGCAATGGTTAGTAAGGTAAGGCCTTTTCCATACCTGAAAGGGGCGAACAGTACTTTATGGTCAAGTGTACATAAGTGTTAAATCTTTGCCTTATCTCCTACTTGCTGATACTCCAGCCATTACATGTTTTGTGTCAAGTCTGGTTATGCTGAATATAACTTGTAGTAGGTCCATATGTACACTGACTTTGCTATCAACACGTTTCATGACATCTTGTTAAGTCGATTAAATTGATGCAAATTAATTGAATTGAAATTGAGTGAAGTCGTCAATATTCTAAACAAGTTTACAAGGATTCTTTGTATAGTCGATATGAAGGTGGCTTGTATCTGCAACTATAAGTCATGGTTCTCATTTACACTTGTGTTTAAGGCTAACACTAGTATAAAAATGCAACATGTGCATCAAACCATTAAAGCCCCCCTCTTTATTTGAAACAATTGTGCAATACACAAAATCAATGTCCAGGTCATACCTAACCTTTTTTTAACCTGTATCTTCCGTAATACCGTAATGATTAATGCCTCTTTGTATATCTTCTTAATACATACAGCTTGAATCTAATTGAAACAAATGTAAAGACCAACATATTTATTCTCTGCAGAGTTCAATACATCTAAATGCCTTTGAATATTAAGCGAGAGGCTTAAAGTCATACCAGTCAGAATTTGAGGACAGTAACCTCATACACGGATTTGAACCTTATATGTATACAATAACAAAAGGAATGTACAATTTAGGAAAATAAATGGAAAACAGTGATCCAAGGCAGGCCGCAGAGTAACACCATAGTGAAAAACAGCACATTGTCAGCAACCACCCCAGCTAAGTCGGGACACATGGTCTGTCTTTTGCTTGGTAGACTTGATGAAACCCAGGAACTCCAGCTCTGACACAGCTTGGATGAAACGAGCACTTGAATGAAATTAAGGAAGAAGAGACATCAAATTTTAATGAAAGATACCGAACTAATCAAACAACATAGACAATATGTAAAAAGGCAATCAGCCATCTAACATATCACTTGAACTAGCTGTAAACAGTGATTTAGTGTTTAGGCTTGGAAGTTCAATTGGACAGTTTAAAGACACTATTGGCATATTCAAACATGAGAAACCCAACATTTGAAGGATACTGCTTGAGCTCATCAACCTTCCCGTATTCTGAGGAGTCAGGATCCTTGCCCTCTGCCGCAGAGACCACAATGGAATAAGCCTGGGAAAAAAGAACAAGGACTCCCAATTAGTCACTAAGGGTAGCAATCGACACTGAAAACTTGTCGAGTAAACTTTGATCTGTTGCTCCCATAGCGTCTTGTGTAGATTAATATCAATATCATCATCGTCCTCCTCAGACGAGGTTTTTCTATATGAGGTTATTCCATTCAGAACCCTTAAGACCCTTTTACATTACATATCATCAAACATGGGTACAACAATGATAGTCTGCCTAACCTCTCTGGAAGTAAGAAAGAAAACAGGACTACCTCAAGCCAGTCGTAAAGGTTGATAAGCCTGCCACATTCCAAATGGAGTTTATATACAATGCAGATGTCAGGAGCTGCATTCGAAACGGTCCCGTCCTCAGCCAGTAGCTTGTCATTCTGTCATACAAACAAAACATTGGCAGGGTGATGCTATAGGGTACATGTTGAATAGTTTTTTCCCCACCACACCATCACTTAGCTGCAGGGATATTTCTTTCAATGAATAGATCTGTCAGCCTAACAACTTGGGTGGTTTCCTTTTGTAAGCTACTCATCAAGAGAAAGAGAAGGGATAAAATATCGGAAATAATGGGATTGCTGCAGGGAACAAGGTACCTGTAGGTAATGATACGGGCTGCTGAGAGCGGTCTGGATGGAGGTGCGTGGGGTGGCGTTGAGATGGCGTCTCAGGACAGCAGAGGAGCGGTAGTAACACACCTCATGCAGTGGCTGAGACTCTGGAACAGCTAGGTGAGTCCTGGAAAGGCAAAAGGGATGACGAATAAGACAATCTAGACATCCATGCTAGAGAGAAAAATTGACAAGTGAGATTATGGATGCCGCAGATGTTTTTAATGAAAAAGATACAAATAATCTTTGCTACATACATACTGTACATACATAAGTGTTTTGTTTTTTTTACTCACTGGGTCTTCATTGACTGTGCAAAGTCCTTTACGTGATAACCCTTACCTCACTAGACTGTCCACAAAGTCAACAGCCTCGTTTCGCAGGATCTCAAACTGAGTCAACTTCTTGGACCTCCTAGATCCCTTCATCTCAAGCAGTGTCTGAAAAACCCAAATCCCTCCATGAATACCCAGTAATAATTGCTTTCCATGAATTGAACAATTTTTGAAAAGTTACCTTTTGCAGTTGGAACAAATCGGTTTTCTTCTGGAGGCCTTTCTCAGGAGAAGTGGGGTCCTTCTTGTTAGACACCTGCACTTCATCACAGAGACCTGAGAACATGCCCTTAGTTATATGTCTGAAACAAGAAAATGACGCGAGTACTGAAACTGCAGTAATACGTACTGTCCAGTTGGTTGAATTTGCCCATTAGTTCCTCTAGTTGGAATAGGGACGCCTTCATCGTCTCTGACTTGCAGGTCTTTAAGATCTCGGCACATTTCTTCAGGGCAATGACCAACTCTTCTTTAGCTACCATCCTGAGGCAAAACAAAAGTACAGAGGATTCTTTTCTATGGTAAGGCGCTGTCATTTTGAGGTCTTTTGGTGAAAGATGTGTACCAAAATGTTTACCGAAGTAGATTCAAGGCTGACTGATACTCTTCATTTTCCCACACATTGCTTTCGAGGCAGGCTATATGGACTTCTCTAATCTGCATGTAAAACAGTGTATAGTTTGTCATGCTATAGTTGTCAATATATAAAACATCAATGCTGTGGCTAGGCCTAATGCTTAATAATCCATCCATCATCAGAACCGCTTATCCTATGCAGGGTCACGGAGGGGGGCTGGGGCCTAACCCAGCTGACTTGGGGCAAGAGGCGGGGTACACCCTGGACAGATCGCCAATTCATCGCAGGGCTAACACATAGACATACAACCACTCACACATACATTCACACCTAGGAACAATTTAGAGTTACCAATTAACCTGCATGTTTTTGGACTGTGGGAGCAAACCGGAGTACGCAGAGGAAACCCACGCTAACACGGGGAGAACATGCAAACTCCACACAGAAAGCCCCTCAGGTGGGAATCGAACCCAGGACCTTCTTACTGTGAGGCAACAGCACTAACCACTGCGCCACCGTGCTGCCCCTTGCCCTATGCTTAATAATGTAAATAAAAATTACTTTATTAATATAGCCCCTTTTAAATCAAGATTAAAACATGCTCCACAACAAAATAAATGGCGTCTCAGGAATTCAATCTTCACCAAACTAATATACGAGGTCTCACCTGCTTCCCAAGCGGGTATCTGGGTAGAGAGGAGGTCACAACATGCAGGCATCTTAGAATGGGATAGTAGTTCTTATGGTATTTATGAAGCGCACTCAGCATTGTCTGACACACCTCCTATAACGAATCAAACCATTTCACACAACGTGATGTTAACTATCAAAAGCTTTCTTTGAATGGGTTATATTTTTACCATAGGATGCATATTACATTTATATTCATACAACTAAAATGTATTGATCAGGGCCTTTAGACACCTTCACATGCTCATCACTGGTCAGCAGCTTCACCTGCTCCTGAGGCTCCTGATTCTCCACATACCTAGAGAAAAGGTATGGTCAGATATGGTGGCAAAGGGAATCTACCATTCGCTCTCGTGCAAGTTCTTTTCAGTGGTGTTTTAAGTAGGTTCTTTGCAAGACTACCAGCTCACTTCCTGAAAGAAGGGAGCTGTCGGACCTTCTCCAGACCCTGATGGCTGAGCTGAGCAGCGTTTGCAAGAGCTTCCGTCTTCGTACAGCAAAGCACACTCAGAGGTTGGGAGTGGAAATGCTCCAGCAGAGCTAGCTATGGAGAAAAGAAAAAGTCTGGGTATTACACATACTTACATACACACACACACACACACACACACACACACACATATATATACTATATTTACCAAGACAAACGCACACAATCACAAGAACAGAGAAGAACTGAGACAAAAAAACAATACGATTCCTCTCTACCTGCAAGCCTTTGATGTAATTTTTCACTGAGAAATCGTGGTAGAGGAAAATGCTGACCAGAACCTGCAGAACCTTGCCACTTAGTTTGAATGGAAATTCGGGTTTCAGTATCAGCTGGAGGGAGACAAAGTTACCCAGTGAGAATTTAAATAACCCAAATTCAGTCAGGAAATACTGTACGGAACGGAAACCTCCATAAACCATGTCACCGCATAAAAACCAAAAGGTTTTTGCAGAGTTGCTTTTCCCACATTCGAGGTGCTACATCCACATTCACTGTGCCATTTTCCCCTTCCATTAACGACGCCATTGTCATGCAACTGAACTCTTGCACGCGTGTTCATAGCGTCTACCTTGTCTACTACGGTGGCCAAGTGCTGCGTGCAGGACAGAGACTGGAAGAGCTCGATACAAAGCAAGGAGGACACAGAATGAGGCAGCATGTGCTGAATGGTGCTGGGGGACGTAGCGATGCCAAAGACGAACCTCAAAGGAAGACGCTTAATGTACAGGCTGTTCAAGAAAAGGAGAGAAAAGATGCATGAAGTACAACGAGAAAAGGTCTACAGTCCTACGCTAAGGATCGATTAACCTAATTTTCCTAAAAGATAACCTTCCTTTCAGTCTAGTGGCATATAGATTTTACGACTATGCAACATTTCTTTAAGCATAATAATCAAAAAATATCCATAGTAGCAAAGTACAATCAGAAGAAAAAAAAACATGTTACCTGCAGATAAGGATGAAGTCTTGTAAGACTTTCGGGTTAAAGGCCTCCAGGTCTTTGAAAATAACTACAATTGGGGGTTGTTGCAGCTCTTCTTTGACAGTGGAGCTACGCTTCTTTCCTGGAGTGCCGGTGAAGGATTTCTGATAGACAAGTCATAACATGCATAATAATAAAAAAATATTTCCTGTCTGGAGCAGGTGAGATAAAACCAACTGTTTTACTGAAAACATGGAAAAGATGAATGAGCAAACATTTAATGGTGTTCCGTGCAGAAAAATGCATATTGGCAAATTCCCCATTATTCAGCAATACAGACCGGACTCTGCCAGCATGACCCTCCTACCTTAGTCTTGTCCTTGTACCATTCACAGAGCATACTGAGGGAGCAGTGGACCCTACTGTGCTGCGGCTGGATGCTCCTCTGTTGAGCCACATCCTCCTCCTCCTCCTCTTCCTCGTCCACAGACACATCTGCTCCCATCAGACTCTCAAGAACCTTCTTCATTAGGTACTTTAGGGCTATGGAAAAGACGCAGAGCTGTTCTTCCAGCCTTAAAATATTCTTACTTAAGCAATCTTCTAAGCTACAGAAACACACGCACGCACGCACACACACACACACTCAAATACACTTTAAATACCAACCTCCACAGTCCTTAGATAGTACAGAGACGACATGAGGAGTCACAGACTGTTGAAGCAGGTCAGATAGACTTTGGAAGGTCATGTCATGATCTGGGACATTAACGCCTGGTGACAAATACGAAAGAAGAATACAAGAAAACATGGTAATATAAGTGCATTTATTGTTTGCATCAGGTTTTGAATGATTTACTGAGAGCCGAGTTGAATCTGGATTCTATTAGCTAGGTCAATTGTGGTTATGTGGTCTGGAACTTATATGCATATTAAAGGGAACAACCTAGAAAACATTGCACACACATACAATTGAAACTCCGCAGCAAACCTAATCCATTCAAACAATTCAAACATTTATTCTCTGCAAAATATTTTGTAAAAGTATGTATTCCAAAAGAACAGGCTGTGTGGCCAAGGTAGTATCTAGTCTTCATTCAGCTATGTCTGTAGTCACTAACCCACCAAGCACAAGGGCTGCTGTCGGGATCTCGTTGGCTCTCATTCGTAATGTCCAAGCATCTGAGCTGTGATGGAAAGACGACTTTCTTATGAACTCCAGCAGACTGTCCAATATTTTACTGTTGAGCTCATCTTGCAAAAGCTGATAGAATGGGACAGAGTGAGAGCAGACATTAGCATTTATTCCCCAAAACAAGGTTACACAACACGATGCCATAAGTTTATGTAAAATAAGGGGTAATGTCGATGAATAGCAGATGAATGGTATTATTGGTTAAAATAAGGTATGATGTTCCTACCTCTGTGTCTGTTTTTATTTTATCCCATAATTTCTGAAATTGTCCAAAACGTTGTTCACAGTTCTCCACTTCATCGTTTTCATCAGTAAAATAACCCTCTGCGAAAATAAATCTTTCAGTATGATAGCATTATCGTGACTTTCAATAGTCAAAAGATAAACACATTAGATACAAACAAAAAAATTTACGTAAAATACTCAATTCACTGTGAAACTTCTTTTTCTTTTTCGCAGGCTTGAACACGAAACAGCCCTGTGGAGTTATATTGGCGATAAGGTGATATGAACCACAATACTAGTAAATAAGAACACAGGGGAAAACATTCTGTTACCTTAGAAAACGATGAAGTTGACATTTCTTTCTTTGATGCCTCACTTCAATTGATGTTGTGTATCCAAACTTGGATGCTACGGTGGACACCAAGATACTTTTCCATCTGGCAGTGGTATGTCAACTACTTAGCAGTGAGTGCACTTCCGCTTCCTTCAGTTAAATTCCCGCCAGTATCACGTTTTTAGAGGAGGGAAAGGAGTGTGGTTGATGCCCTCTTCCGGTAAGTGTGTGTGTTTGTGTGTGTGTGTGTGTGT
>JAVQJS010055133.1:0-18815 GCA_036024795.1 Galaxias rostratus | reverse complement strand
CTCTTTCCTTTCTCTTTCCTCTAGTACCTTTATTTACATACTCTGTTAAATCTAATTTGATTCTTCTTCCAAAGCCCCCAGCGTCTATCTTCTCGTACTAATGCTTCTTCTTTCTAATCTTATTTGCATTCATATTATCCACCCAGGTGGTACACCAATAAGAGGTAAGAGTGCTGAACTGATGTTCACAGAATGAACAAAACAATACAAATTCATTCTTGCTGTCGACCCATCCGTCCATCCACCTCCATTTTCGTCCCGTTTCCCCAAATTCGATTTCCATTTTGTTCATACGGACCCTCCTTCTCGTTTGTCCAGTTCTGTTAACGCCATCTGAGTTACATTTTTTATGTCTATGCTTTAGTTCCTCCTTTGTGTTTTGTTTTCAAGAGCCGTTTACGAACTCAGTTGTGATATGCTTGCCCTGGCTCAAATAAGCATATCCAATGACAGTTATTTTTTTCGAACTCTATTTTTTGTTCATTTTTGTTTTCTTTTTGGCCATAGCGACTCATGTGTCCCTCTTTTTGTCCAACTAAAACAACCAAACATTTTTTTCCCCTTAGCTGTTCTTGTTCAGCACTAAAAAATATGCACAGATGCTGTGGAATCACGCAGGCATGCAGAAGACAACATTGCCTTTCCTATGCTTTTTTTTCTCCCAAAGAATTATTTCTATCTTTGCAAACTATTTTTAATTTCTTCTATTTGCTTTCCTCTCCTGTACCTTCTCCAAAAAAGCCCAAACAACTACTTTTTTGATAAAGTTTCTTCGGTGCTTTTTTCTCTTTCACCTATTTTTCTTACTTTTCTTGGGTTTGAAGGCTATTTTACTTTTTGACTTTTTTATTCTTCAGGGTTTGGGGAAAGGCAAACGGTAGAGTGTGACAAGGACCTGATTGGTTCATTTTTGCTGCGTGACATGGGAGTTGGAGAGTTGTTGATGCATAAGCCATTTTTATCCGGGTCATATGACACCACACTGCTGATCCCATTGGTGGATTTTTATGGGTGTCTTTTCAAGCTTTCGCAAGCTAAAGCAGTGATTGGTTGCCTTCTTGTCGGCTTAGGCCAACATTTTGAATTTTGTCTTCTAATACAATTGCATTTTATTTTTCAGCTAAGGGTTATCAGAAGGTTGTAAGTTGTGCCGACATACATTTCTTGCTACTTGGGAAGATCTGCATGTCAAACATTTTGTTACAAAGAGTTATGTATTGGTCTCACCTAAAACAATACTACAATGACTATTTTTTTCACATACAAGCAGCATTTTTTATTTTTTTGTAAGAGCTGCATTTTTTTAAATCTTAAATCGTCCTATTAGATGAAGATTTTACTTGATCGGTGATTGAATATGCTAAAAACTCATACCTAAATTTATTTTTTAACTGTTCTCCCTTGTTATGCTGCTTTTGTATACTGTAAACCTCTTTTGTTTGATCCATGCTTCCTTGAAGCAGTTTCACCCATCCCCATATTGATCAGTCCAGTGAAATGTTGTATATTGTAGGGCTTGCCCCTATTTTTCAGATTAGTGTTTGAGACTAGTGAGACTTTCAGTTCCTGCTATGTGTGTTAACCCCCACAAGATCATCAGAAGGTAAAAGTAAAATCCATATGAGCCGGATGTTAGCGTTTTATGCTTGATATTGTTGTATCCTTTTCCCTCATAATTACTATGGGTCTGAATTAGAAAGGTGCAGATATTTGAATTATTTTGATCACTCGGTCTACAATATGTGAAGTAGTGTTCCCCTCCAGCTCTATAAAGCAACCAGGGAGAGGTGCTGCAGTAGGTTTAAACTTCAGACCGTGACGCCCTCCCTCGACGACCTCGTAGAGGTGATCTCCTCCCGATAAAAAAACAGATCGAGGCTAACAGTGAGGGGGATCCCAAATAAAATGGCGCCGCTTCCGCTCACTTCCCCTACGAGGATGCGTTGCTCTGCAGTTTGTGATTGGAATGCCCAACGACGCCGGGTGTTTAACCAAGCTTTTCTGCCACCCGTTTTGTCATTCCTACCCAGGGGCCCTCCAGATTGAGCAGAGCGAGGAGTCCGACCAGGGAAAGTATGAGTGTGTCGCCACAAACAACGACGGCACCCGCTACTCTGCCCCGGCAAATCTATATGTCAGAGGTAGGAAGACAACAGCACCGGTATTCTTTGGAGGAATGGGGCATCTTTTTTGTATGCTCTGTGACAACCTCCGATAATGAAATGATGCAGTGGGTTGAGTTGGTTACATTTGGGTAAACGAGAGAATCAAAAAGCCAGCGAACGATCCAGTTCACTGGTCCGCAGACCTTTGAGGTATTCGTAAGTATGGCTTTTATACATCTGGCCTACCTGCATTGATTTGAACCTGTGTGTCCTGGTGTGCTCTTTTATTTCTGTTGATTCTACTAAATCTAACTCCTATGACTTCACTGTTTGGTGTGTTTACCTACTAATTGCCTTTTACTCCTAACTGTCTCGGGGGGGGGGGGGGGTCTGCTGGAAACCTATTATTCCCTCACTCTCCTCCTGTTCCTAAACGATGAGGAAAACCTTTTTTTGTGAACTTACAGTTTCTCTTCTTCTTTTTTTGTTCTTCTCCTAAGCAACATTGGAAGGACGTCTTTAACCTTGTCTTGTAAACAAATATTTGAAATATGAAGAATTTATTTAAATTGTCCTTTTTGATATTAAGTAATTTCGTTTACTTTTCAATATGTTCTTGTAACAAACAAATATAATTAGTACATTTAAACGTGCTGTATTTAATAAGTTATTTAATTCGTATCTCATAACTATTTGTGGCACCCGTGGTGAAATTGTAACAGTGGTTTTTACAGTAGGATAGAATAGAGTTAGAATAGAGTATAGAATTGTATTCGAATGTCATGGACTGATAATTCATTAAGCAGTAATGCTTTTTTCTTATGGCGTTCGGAGTTATCTCAGAACAGAGTCCATTAGCATGCAGAACAGGATTTACAGAACAAGATGGACTTTAGGACACCTGTATGTGAACATTAAGTGCTCTCCGTCTTAAATGGAGACCATTTGTTATTCATATATATATATATGTATATATACATATATATACAGTATATGCACTGTTCATGTTCTTCACTGTCCAATGATGCACTAATGTGCAGCCACCTCCCACTGTTACTCTTTCATATGATATTTCCAATAGTGTAATACAAAGAACCATCCATTATTTCTACATAAACATTTTGAGTCACTTTGTGTTTGGTCGTGTGGTTTGCATTCTTAGTCATCATTCCAAAAGTCTGAACGATAGTCTTAGTGAAAAATATTGAAGTAGTCAAAACTCTTCTTATTAAAATGTAGGGTCAAAGCCAATATATTTCCTATATTTGCCATTGGATTTATAATATTGGCATGCCATCATGTAAAGTTTGCTTCTAAAGTCGATGAAGATAAAAAAAGATGAATCCTTGAGATATGATCAGCTAAGCATAGCAATGAGACAGAGCCAACCACATGACTTTGACCCAGACTTGAAAGCTAAACACAGTTAATGGTATTCCTCTCAACATAGACGTGCTTACCTACATCTGATTCTTGCCTCTAAAGCAGGTGTTAGGGAAATGCAGTGAAAAAAAAAATAATAATAAACGTGACGACACATCCTTCGAATTGAGCTGCTCTTAAGCAGAGATGTTTTCAAGTAGCATTTGAACGCCTTGGACATGGCCTTTTTACTCTCTCTGTCTTTCCCCTTGTTTTTTCTCCTTTCCTCATTTCATTTTGTTCTGCATCAAACCCCTACATTCCTCAGAGCTACGAGAAGGTTGGTGTGTTTTTTACTTTTTTAACCACCTCACAAAATCAGAAAACAGGATCACTCATTGTTTTCGCTATCGAAAGAACACAACACTCGCGAATACGAATGGAATGAATGTCGCTCCACTTGCGTGTCCTATATCTCCTCTCTACTCTGGTGTGTTATTGTTCATCTCAAAGACAAAACCCGTGCTGTCATTGCCGTCGGTGTCACCGTTAGGAATGCCCTTGGTCTGTGCTATGATGCTTGACTTGTCTTAACAGTGGTGCATGTTTTCTTGATGGACTGCATCCTTGGGGTTGGGGGTGGGAGGCGAAGTATTTGCATTTTTGTTTTGTGGGAGGAACTATTTGCATGGTCACCTGTCTATGCTCTAGCTGCCTACGCCCCCCCCCCCCCCCCCCCTCCTTTTCCTTGCCTTTGGCCCCCAGCCCCACCCCTCGGTGTCTTCTGTCTGTCAGTGTTCCTGCTTGATTACTCATGGCTAAGGCCACGGCACACGCCAGAGCAGCAGGCTCACGTTGGCGCCAGTGAAGCACGCCGGAAACACAGACGGGAAGGCCGCCCTCGAGAACTGCTGGTCCCCAGAACAAACAAAACGCTCCGCTTAGTGACTGCCTGGTGCACTCCGACGCCAGCTGCAAAATCTGTCTGAGATGCAACGTGTTCAAAGCAACACCCACTTTGTTGCATTTGGTTTCCAGGTGTAGCGCTGAGCCAGTAAAGAACATGCTCCCCCTCTGAGAAGCAGGGTTCCACTGAGCCAGTCAAGAAAGAATGATGTGTATTCGACATTACCCACAAGGCTTGACATATGTAATGATATTTAAATGAACAGGATAACATTATGTCTTAGGGGAGTGCAATCCAATTGGATATTAATTAAATATTAAGCTCATAAAAAGTTGTATATTAATAATGCAACGAGTTCTCGGATTCCCTCTCCAGAGAGAACCAATCTACCCAACAGAAGGTGTAATATAAAATTTATGAAAATGAAATTATGGTGACGATTTGATTTGTAGAAACAGCCCAGTGTATTTGAGCATACATACAATGACACGCATATAACATTTTATCAAATTTGCACAGTATGCAAAATATTTTTACCACACTTATAGTAATGATTGTAGTAAGTAAAAATTGTTTTCCCACATGTGTCTCCCGTAAGTTAGCTAGTTTACTTTAACCCTCTTTTCGTTAACATTTTAAGCGTGGTTTCTTTCTGTGGTATAAAAGAGATTTGTTGCATTGGTTATAAATTCCATATGCAAGGAGAAAGCTAGAATGCTAACAGATACTTTTGCAAATAGGAACCATTAAGCAACAAAGCGATACCTACAAAAACCAGAGTATTAAAAGCATAAACACTGACAGCATCCCTAATTTGTGCCCTCTAACCCTTTCCACTTACCCCAGTCCTACTTTGTTATACTCTCCCTCTTGCTTACTTTTGGCAAATCCTTTGTAGAAGACCACCCTTGGTTTTTGTGAATACCTTCATCTACCTGTCAGGTGATGTGTTCTACCCCCTCCCCCCAGCACCCCTAACTCCCATCCGTTGCCTGGCAACCCTGGCTTTAAATAGCCACGCTTATTCCTCCGTAACCCAACTCCACCGGTCCGACCCGTCCTCCTCCCTTACCCAGCGAGTTTTAATACATCTCTTTTTTTAATCGCGTTCCTCTCCAGCTATTTTCTTGCACTCCCTTCATGTCCTCCTTCCGATCCCGAAACCCGGTTCTCCCACCCTCTCGAGCCGGCTGAGTGCTTTTGTGCATGACAAAAAAAAACGAGCTCCAATAGGAAAGCAGGCGCCTGCCTCGCATCCCTGCATAAGCATTCCCAAGTGCTCACCCTTTTGATTTCCTTGGTTTTTGTTTCGATTCCGGTCGATCTACACGTGGATGTCCATTTTCTGTTCGAAAGTGACTCATTTGGAATGTGTATTTGACATTTTTGGGAAGTCGGAGAGCGCAAAAGAACGTGTTGCCCCCCTGTTCTGTGTATAGTACTCTAGTGGATCCCCTTTACGGGGTCATCTGTATGTGTATGATGTGACAATGTGAGGCGGCACATTACTCCACATCCACTGGAGGGCCGAGGCATCGAGGTTGTCTCTGGACGCGCAACTCTTGACATGCCGTCGACACCTCCAGTACCACGTGATGTTCCCCGGATCTGCGTCGATGCCATCGTCCTGTGACTTGTGATTCGTGTCCATGTAATTAGTCCCGTTGAAAGTTCACGTGTAAGCCCGCGTTTTCCCGGGGCAACGTCTGTGGTTCCTTAGTGTTACATAGAACCGTCACCCACAGTAGCCCCACACAGATCTGTCGAACGAATCTGCTGACGAAGACGCGAGCCGTAGTTGTGCGTAGACGATCCGCTTCGGCGTGCCCATGCTTGAACCTGGCACCGTCTCCTCTCCGGAGGCCGACCCCGTTTGGTCCAGATCGCTACATCTCTCCCCTGTGTTTCTGCAGTGCGCCGCGTGCCCCCCAGATTCTCCATCCCGCCCACGGACAACGAGATCATGCCGGGGGGCAGCGTCAACATCACGTGCGTGGCGGTGGGCTCGCCCATGCCCTACGTCAAGTGGATGCTGGGGGCCGAGGACCTGACGCCCGAGGACGACATGCCCATCGGGCGGAACGTCCTGGAGCTCACCGACGTCCGCCAGTCGGCCAACTACACCTGCGTGGCCATGTCCACGCTGGGCGTCATCGAGGCGGTGGCACAGATAACCGTGAAAGGTGAGCACGGCTTTGTTTCAGGCTGCTCCGCTGTTCCGAGTGACTCGTCCGCCCGATACCCCTCCCACACACACACACACACACACAAACCTTCAGCAATCACCCACAATTCGCATTACAATTGTAATAGTTAAGTTTGCGTTGTTGTTTTTAAACTGTTGCAAGCGCTTTTTCTCTGTCAACGAGCAATGTGGGGGAGGTGGGGGTAGAACGTTCGTTTAGGGGAAAAATAGCCTGACACAATTTCAGAGTGCACGTCGAGCTACATCCCTGTTAAATTCGGTTGTCTGTTGGGTATTTCCTGAAGCTTCAGAAAGGCTCCGGCGCCCACCTTGCCGTCGTAGATTCTAGATTCGGTATGGCAAAGTGCTTATCTCTCAGCTGGGGAGTTACCGAGCTACAGCCTGCCACTGCTGTTGGAAAAAAAAGGGGGGCTTGTATGAAACCCAGTTGGGGGGCATTGTGCAAGGCTCTCTGGCGACAAGGTACTTATCCCAGTGTAATCATAGCTTCCAACACAGCATACCGGCGAGATACACCCCGGATAGTTGACGTTTGCTGAAAGACACAAACTGAAAAATGTGCCCAGACACAGACACACACACACACACACACACACACACACACACACACACACACACACACACACATGCGGGCACACACTGTATTTCACCTAGACATAACAAAGAGATAATAGTCACAATATAGTGGGGACTAGCAGCAATCTCTTCAAGTTGTCCACTTGAGACGGCATAAAGACAATCCATTGCCCTCATATCTTTTACTACATGTTGAGGAATTAAAGTAATAAATTACTCCGCTAAATTATTTAAGAGATAAACACTGCAAAGCCGTAAATTACCGCGGGGAAAGCAGTGGCTGCTATTCCAGTCAACGTCCGACGTTTGAACAGTTACTGGGTCCGTGTTAAAGAACATCAATAACCCGAGCATCATAATCGAGTGCTGTTTGCGACCTCAAAGGCGTCCTTTGTCATAAAAATGGCTGCTAAAACCATATTTTAAATCTGTGTTATTTTGCACTGAATCTTTCCCATTTTGTGTTGGCTGCTTGTATATAAACGTGAACACTTTGATTTCAGCGTTGCCCAAGTCTCCTGGTATCCCCAACGTGACAGAGCGCACAGCCACCAGCATCACGCTGACCTGGGACTCGGGCAACCCGGAGCCCGTCTCCTACTACATCATCCAGCACAAGTCCAAGTTCTCGGAGGACACCTACAAGGAGATCGACGGGGTGGCCACCACGCGCTACAGCGTGGGCGGCCTCAGCCCCTACTCGGACTACGAGTTCCGCGTGGTGGCGGTGAACAACATAGGGCGCGGGCCGCCCAGCGAGGCCATCGAGGCCAAGACCGCCGAGCAGGCGCCCAGCACGGCCCCCCGCCAGGTCCGGGGGCGCATGCTCAGCGCCACCACAGCGGTCATCCACTGGGACGAGCCGGAGGAGGCCAACGGGCAGATCATGGGCTACCGCGTCTACTACACCGTGGACGCCTCGCAGCACGTCAACGCGTGGGAGAAGCAGATCGTCCGCGGGTCCAACTTCCTCACCATCCAAGGCCTCATCCCCAACAAGACTTACTACATCAAGGTGTTAGCCTACACCTCGGTGGGAGACGGGCCACTTTCTCCCGACCTTCAGATCATTGCCAAAACGGGAGGTAGGAACGGCTTGGTTTTGGAGCCCAAAAGGGTGGTTCAGTAGACAGTTTATGTTCCCGTTTCGATTAATAGGGCTCATATCATATTGGCTTGAACAAGTTCTGAATAAGGAAGCAACTCTTCTTTCCACTCCACAATTGTGAGAGTGTCAAGAGGCTAATTTGACAGTGAAGTACATTTTTGTTAAGGCTTTTTCAATCACTGCCCTCTTATTACACTGTTAGCAGCCAGCTCGTTGTTGACTGCAGCTGGAAGCACTTAAAATCTCTATTGATTCTTTGAGGACAAAGTCATTTCCAGTTGCCATTTAGATGTGTGAAAATCTGGTTTATGTTTATTCAGTACGATCTATCTATTTGTCCTGATTTTTGGTAATTACTATTATTATTGTTATGATCACAGTTCTTTATTTTTGGAGGGTTCCATTGGCTTTATTTTAACTGACCATGTTACAAAATATCGTGAGTGAAAGTATGTGTGGAAGGTAAACAACACCAAAAAAAACACACACGCTAGTTAAATCCTAAATGTGACTTGCCCCTCTTTCCCCAGTTCCCTCTCAGCCGACCGACTTCAAGGGAGAGGCCAAATCCGAAACAAGCATTCTCCTGTCTTGGGTATCCCCGGCGCAGACAGGACAGGACAATCAAATAACAGGATATGAACTACTGTACAAGAAAGGGGATGACAAGGAAGAGGTAACAACTAATTTTGTTTCCCAAAAAGTTTATTTTAGCAGGAAAACCTTTGTGTGAAATGTTGGGAAATAGCCATTTGACCTAAGGATTTGTCACCTTTGTCGTGACTGTGTGTTTCGTCTAAAACGTGACACTTTCATCCCAACAGAAGCGCATCAGCTTTGAGCCCACCACCACCTACCTGTTGAAGGACCTGAAGCCGTTCACCACGTACACCTTCCAGCTGGCCGCTCGCAGTAAGCACGGTGTCGGAGCCTACACCAATGAGATCTCTGCGGAAACCCCGCAAACACGTAGGTCCTCTTCCATATCTTGAGCTCTGGCTACATGGTGTTAGGGGCTGAGCATCTTTAGAGGAAGAAGCAAAACTTCCCTTTCAATTGCATCCCTTGTGTTAGCAGCTTATCGCTTCTTAATTCGACATGACAGTGAAATTACCTTTGAAGTGAAGACTTTAAAGGACAACGAAGGATGCCTTTGAAAATGGAATATCCATATATTTATATATTTATATATGTATATTTGTATATAAATATATAGATTTTAATGGTACGAGACTAAATCCTTTTTAAGTCAACCGAATCATGCACAATGCATTGCCATGGTTTTAGCAGGGCTTTCCTGTGAAGTCAGAAGACAGGGTTGCACACCCAAGACAGAACCTACTCTTCAAATCCACCTTTGATCGGTAAAACCAATTTACCAATTTTGGCCGGTAGTGAATCCTTGAATTATTAATTTGCCTCGTTATCTAATTAACAGATCGACATTTGTTGTGTGCAATTTGAGCCCTCGTCTGTTGACGTCGCTCCTTGCCCAATGCAGTGTGCATTTTTACACTGAGCTTTCTATGGAGCTACCAACCTCAAATGTGACAGTCAGGGGGGTTCCATTTTCTTAACAGTATGGACAGTAATTTCACCCTGTGCATAGCATTTCAAAGAACTCGGATCAAATCCGCAAAGTGATTTGAGCGAAGATAACGTAGAAAGCTCAAAGCCAGTGTTATCTCAGCAGATAGGGCCCCCCTCCCCTCCCCCCACTCCACCATTTAACAGACCTCAGATTTCTCTTACTGATTGAGATTGGCTAACTCACATCTAGATGAGAGGACGTGGCGTGAACCGTCTTTTGTTGGGATCCCCACTTTCAATTAGAACAGCAAAAACACTGTCGTACACGTTGAACAAACCCTAGTAAATCTGAGGTCTGTGCAAGTCAAGGGCAGAGATGAGGTAGGTACCCAAGTACCGACATTCTAACTCTACCTAGATGCACAAGCTGCCCCTGCTGGAGTGTAAAGTGTTGGCATGCCAATGACGTTCAAATGCAATACAGTCACATGTCCCTGGGAAGTTCTTTGGTGCACAATCAGGCTTTTACCACAAACCAACAGGCTTCGGAAAGGTTGGTGACCAATACAACATTTTCTACTTTGCTTTAGTCGAAGCATCAACCTTTATGTTTTTGGATTGATGGTAACTGCTTGCTAAATTACTCAATAGTCTTACCTGGTGTACGTTTATCGACGGCTATTGATTAGACTGGATAGATCAGGGGGGGTATTGAACTAGTTGAGCAGCAGAGTTGTAAAGAAAGGCATGTGTGAGGTTACATGTTCTAAGGTAGGTTACATATTGTAAAGGTTTCTCATGCTGAATCCCTCCTCACATCCTTAGTTTGTATACGTGAGTTGTTTATTTTGTTCACTGGTTGCTTGTCTTCACCTCCGGTTTCCTTTTCATTTGTGGCATTTCATTGACTTAAAATTCCATTTTCCAAGCAAGACTTTTTTGGTTTCATCCTCATTTTGTTCCATTTTTATTTCCCTTCCTCTTCCTTTGTTGTTTTCCTCCTCCATCATCCCAACCAAAACAACCCCCCCAAAAAAATCTATACCAATCCAAACCTCACCGTGACACTCCAATGAACTATCGATGAACTATCCAAATACACAAACCACGCTCCTCCTCCGACTCCGAACATCCGAGCAGAGCCCTCAGGTCCTCCTCGGGATCTAAAGTGCTCTAGCCCCACCTCCACCACCGTCCTGGTAAGTTGGCGGCCACCGTCAGAGGAGTTCCAAAACGGGATCCTAACCGAATACACCATCCGATACACTGCCGTGGAAGGACTAGAGAAAGCCACGCGGCAAATCTCTCACATCCCGCCCGAAAGCTCTCAGTACATTTTGGAAAACTTGGAGAAATGGACGGAATATCGCATAACAGTCAGTGCACATACGGATGTGGGCGCTGGACCGGAAAGCTTGCCACAGCTCATCCGCACCGAGGAGGATGGTATGTGTTCCGCTGCCCCCTGCTTTCCTCCAACCTGCCCCCTGAAACACTAACAGCACTGTACCCCTTCTGAATCCCCTTCTATCTTACTGCTTTGTCCTTATTGCTAATGAGACAATGCCAACAATTTACAGTTCTGGCTTTTATACTAACCTGGACAATTCCCCTATGTCATTTTTTTTAACCAAGCAGACTGTGACAAACTTTTCATAACCCAGATATTTTTGGGGTCTTTTTTAGTACATTTAGTTTCATTTCAACATATGGTATGGCTTTTTCACCTGCAACGATGCACTACAGGCCTGTGACCTCCACTTTATCTTTTTGTTTAAGTTTTTTCTTTTTTATGTATATCACTCAAAGACTTTTTTGACTTGTGGAAGGACATTTTTTAACGCCAATTCCTTTTTCCTCAAAAAGTCAACAAGTACAAGCATCTCTTTTGGCACCGCTTTTCAATTTTGACAAACACATTTTTATCCCATATTTTGAATCCCACTCTACCCATTTTGAATGTTTGGAGACTAGGTCAGTTGTCAGACCTGTTTTGCCGTTGTTTTTTTATTTTTGTTTTTCCTTGCCATTGTTGAAATATCGATGTCATACAGTGCTTGTTGCAGTATGCTCAACTTTTCTAGACTTTTTCACCCCCAGCATTTTGCCCACTGGATTAAAGGAAGGGGGAGAGGGAGGTGCTCTATAATCCTGACCTTTTTTCTTTTATCCCATGGTGTCCCCTCCAGTTCCCAGCGGCCCGCCTCGTAAAGTCGAGGCGGAGGCTGTCAACTCCTCGTCAATTAAAGTGATCTGGCGCTCACCGATGCCCACCAAGCAGCACGGTCAGATCCGAGGGTACCAGGTGCACTATGTCAGAATGGTTAATGGGGAGCCAACGGGACAGCCAGTCATCAAGGACATCCTGATCGACGATGCTCAGGTAAAGCCCACTCTCTCGCCAGCTGCCTCCTCCCAGACATTCTCTCTAACCTTGACAAATTGTCTAAACTCGAGACAGAGGCGGTAGAAGTCTCTCGTTAACGTAATCACCGCAAACTAAGATGCGCGATTCTGAACATTTTGTGTGTGCACCTGTGGTTAACCATCCTTAGGTCGATTCAATTTGAGCTCTTTGTGAATGACACTTGTAGTGGGATAGCAATGTGTGATTATGAATACGAAAATGTTGACTGAATGGATCAATACGTCAAATTAATGAAATGTGGGGATCCAGATGTGTGACCCTTTCTTCCTCGTTGCCGACTAGTATCTGTACTTAGCCATTGTTTTGTCTTTTCTTTTCATGCTGTCAAACCGTAATCAGTGGGAATATGATGATTCAACTGAACATGTGAGTAGACGCAAAGCTCTCAAACAGTGCAATCCAACTGAACCCCGGTCCAGCCCCTTGCATGTGTCACTCCTTCTCTTTTCGATTTCAAACCGGGTGGCTGTGTTTGTTTAGACTCGCTGTACCTTCCAGCTCCGGCATGAGAATAAGCCCGCGTCTTCTCTTCCGCAGGAAATGGTCGTTACGGACCTTCAGGCCGAGACAACGTATTCCGTTGCTGTAGCAGCCTACACAACAAAGGGAGATGGGGCTCGGAGCAAACCCAAGCTGATAACTACGACTGGTGCAGGTGAAGAGACCGTCAGTGTATTGTGACCATCCCAAAAAAATGGAAAATAGTGTAATCTGGACCTGCCACCCACACACACAACACACACCCACACACACATACACACTACCAGACATACGACACGCTACTTGACCATTTCTAATTGCTACCTCAATTATTACAACAATTGTCATTCCGTTCACCTGCCTTTTTGGCAGTGGACCGCTCGCAGGGGCTAAGGAACTGATGGAAAAATGAGGAGAGAAAATAAAGAAACGAAAGACTTGTGGATTAAAAGCAAACAGCCTGTTCTACCGCTCTTATTAGATTCTTTGGGGAGAACTGTGCCACACATTCCAAATGGCAATTTAGAGAAACTTCTGTGTGACATATAATTGCACTGTGGTCTAATCCGTCTGAGAAGCCTTTCATGCTGCACCTGCCTGCAGGCAGAGAGATACAGGAGAGAGAGAGAGAGAGAGAGAGAGAGAGAGAGAGAGAGAGAGAGAGAGAGAGAGACTGGGGGAGAGGGAAAGGCAGAGAGAAAGAGAGATTGACTCTCAGTGAAGGGCTCCAAACTTCTTCTTGTTGATGTATTTGAAGGAAAGCAAAACATTCCGAGATATCCATTGCTAACTTGGTTGTCTGGGTAAAATCGAATTCATACTTTCACAAAAACTTTATGCACTTTCAAAGAGAGGGAATACCTCCAACTGTTCGCTTGTACAAATATGATATCCACCACTTGTGACAGAGCGCATGACGGTGATTGTAAAATGCAGATATGTTAACATCGTCTGTTTGTTTTCGGCTTGCTTTCAGTCCCTGAAAAACCTCGACTCATGGTCAGCGCCACTAACATGGGCACAGCCCTCCTCCAATGGCACCCGCCGGCGTCAACGCACGGCCCCCTGCAAGGTTACCGCCTCCGATTCGGCCGGAAGGACGTGGACCCCCTGACCGTCATCGAGTTCCCCGAGCGAGAGAACCACTACACCACCAAGGAGATCCACAAAGGGGCCTCGTACACGTTCCGCCTGTCCGCCCGCAACAAGGTGGGCTTCGGCGAGGAAACGGTCAAGGAGGTCACCACCAACGAGGACTCTCCCGGCGGCTACCCCCAGAGCATCGCCGCCGAGGGGGCCACCACCACCACCGTTCAGGTCAGCTGGAAACCCGTGCTGTTGGCGGAGCGCAACGGCCTCATTCTAAAGTACGCCCTGCAGTACAAGGACATCAACAGCCCCCGCAGCCCCTCGGAACTCTTCATCACCGCGCCCGAGTCCAACACCGTGCTGGACGGCCTCAAGGCGGACACCACTTACGATATCAAAATGTGCGCCTTCACCAGCAAGGGCTCTGGCCCTTATAGTCCAAGTGTCCAGTTCAGAACACAGCCTCTGGATCAAGGTAGGACCATTCCCCAAACCACACCGCCCCTCCCCGCTTCCCCTTGCCCCCCACCCCCCACAGTTTTATCCTCACCACTCTCACCAAACAGCGCCAGCCCTGCGAAAGCCTTGAATGGCGGAAGAGTGTGGCCTACGGAATCAGCCACCGAAGGGGTATAAGGCAGCTTAGTCTATAAAAGAAGCAAAGTCAATAAAGGTGGAGTAAGTATGTGTGTCCCCCCCCCCAGTGCGTTAAGACCGAGTCAAGATCAGTCAGTTGGTTTTTAGAAGCCGCAGGCGATAAGGTAAGGCGTGAGTATCGCGAGGGCCTGTTGAGACAAATGTAGTGCTTCTTTCAAAACTGGTTGTGCTCAGGTAAGACGGACTGTGGTCAGGAGGTCTGAAAGTCGCGCTCTGCCTTTTGTCTAAGTCATCTGCTCCCCCCTTTCTTTTAGCAGTGTTTGCAAAGAATTTCCATGTGAAAGCCGCCATGAAGACCTCTGTGCTGCTTACATGGGAGATCCCAGACAACTACAACCCAGCTCAGCCCTTCACTGTGAGTGTGGACCCTCCGCCCATGATAGCACGTTGCTCTGTGATTTAAAAAAGAATCCCAGGCTAGTGTTGGAAATTAGGTATTGCATAGTTCACGTTAGTAAACAATTAATGTTAGGTTTTCTGAAAGAAACGATGTCTATTTGTTGGTATCGTTGTTATGTCACTAGCTAATGCTTGACCATTGACAGCCATTTTGACGTTGTGAAGCTTTTTGATTTAGTTTGAAGCTCTTTTTCTACTGAACATGGGCCAGCAGGGATTCGTAGAAAAATGCATTACCATAAAGTATTTGTGGCTGAATTCCAAGAGTAGTTTTCTGCACAAATTGATATGATGAAGGTGTCGAGTTATTAATCAACTGTGAGCACCCCCTTTCCACACTGAACCATGGAGTCATGGGAGGGTATTTTTATCTCATAATACAATGACTTCCAATCTGCCACGGTCTGGCCTGTAATTCTGCCTGCCGCACTTCTTAGCAGATCCCATATGATAGCGGACAGAATGTGTGTGGAGAATGGGAAGCTCACACAGAACTCCGCGCGCGTGCGTGCGTGCGTGCGTGCGTGCGTGCGTGTGTGTGTGTGTGTGTGCACCGTGTAACGTCACAATTTTGATTGTATATGGGAGCATGTGAACTAGCCACGTGGCCAAGTGTGTAATTCTGCCCGCTGCACTCCTCAACAGATTCTCTACGATAACGGGCAGAGTGTGGAGGTGGACGGGAGGCTCACCCAGAAGCTGATCACCGGTCTCCAGCCCGAGACCCAGTACTCTTTCCTCCTGACCAACCGGGGGAACAGCGCCGGGGGCCTCCAGCATCGGGTGTCCACCATGACGGCGCCGGACCTCCTACGCACTAAGCCCTACCTCATCGGCAAGACCAACTCGGACGGAATGGTGACTGTGGAGCTGCCTTCGGTCCAAACCTCCGAGAAAGTCAGGTAAGTAGCCCGGAAGGCTGCTGTTATCCAATCGAATGGTTGGAGGTCGTTACTCACTGAGTGGACGGTTTGGGTTAAAAACAGACTGTTCCTCGTTATCTATAACATCAGTGACCACTTTCATCAGTGCCATTTCAACCACCTCTCGACTAGAATATTTCGTTTTTTAACTTTTTTCAATCAAAGGTGTAGTATTAAAATCTACAGAATTGGGCAAATATTTGCCAGAATTTAAATCACAACAGGCCATAAAAGCCAACCCCCAGAGTTTATGATTCCTCCTTCCCTCTCATATCCCCTTTCTTCAAATAGTGTTTGCACATGCCTGCGAAATAAGACACACTCGTAAGCTAAACACTAGTACCGGGCCTCCAGATGTTTTTGATTGGCTACACACAGAGCCTAGGGCGCTCATAGAGAGCAAATCTTCTCTCAGAGCGTTTGCTGTGCTGATATCTGCAAGAAGATAATTCCATTAAAGAATTCCAATTTTAAATGAAATCTTATCAAGAAAATGTTCCTCTCAGACTGCGTCTTTGATACATCCCTATTTAGTGTTAGTGTCAGCAGCATAATATGTGAACAATTTCGGTTCACATAGATTTACAATGACGATCACATGTGCGCCATAGGTGCTGCACTGGTGACGGTTACAGTTATGCAACAGTAAAAGAAAACTCATGCACAACGATGTACTTTAACTTATTGATAACAGAACTACGAAAGCAATCAATATAAATAATCACATTACCCCAATAAATGTTTTATGTTAAAACAATAAGTTGTCACATTGTAACATAGAAATATCATGTTACACCATGAAAAATGTCTCGTTATAACAGTACACCTTTCACTTTATAACGTGATACTGATCTGTTTTGATTTTTTTCTGATCGCTGTTACAGCGATACACTGCCATGCTTAACCAAGACCCATGTGGTCAAAAAGTGTATAGCCTGGAGCAGCCACCTTGGGTTATGATCTTGCTGGATGCACTGGAACAGGGCTCAAACTAATTAGCTTCCTATTAGCCTGCCACACTACCGTTCTGGCTAACACTAGCTAAGACTGTGCCCAGGCAGGAAGCCCCCCCCCCCCTCCCCCAAAACACTAGTAAATGCCACTATCTATCATTCTCCCCCCGCATGGAGTGAGGTAAATCAAGGGAAGAGCTCTAATTGGCCCACAGGTCCCTCAGCAAGGTGCAGCTGTGTGCCTGACATCAGTGGCAATGCTTCAGTTCAATATTGTATATTAAGATGTGAAATGTAAAGCCGCTAAAGCAGTAACATTGCTTGCATTGTATGTGTCCAACAGAGGTACAGCAGTTATGCTGCAAAGCGTTCGATTTTCCAAAGGAGACGGTGCAGTGTGTTGCAAAGGAAATTAAATATCTTTAATTGTGCTTTATCACGTCGGAGCTTTGCCATTTGCGACCTACAAATGGAAGTATTGGGAAGGCAGTCCACTTTCATGCTAAACAGTGTCCCTTTATTTTCTGTGGGGGTACTAGGGGATACTATATCGTGGTGGTGCCTCTGAAGAAACAGCGGACTGGGAAGTTTCTGAAACCCTGGGACAATCCGGACGAGATGAACTTGGAAGAGGTAGGTACTGTTAAAGAGTTTCAAATCGAACCTTTTGCCTGTATTTCACTCAAATAGCTTTGAAGTGGTAGGACCCAATAAGCCTCGAATCCGGTTGTAACAATAGAGAGAGATTGGCAGACAGACGAGCGGCCAGGAAGCCACCGAGAGGACCAGTTGATTGGTCATGTGAGAGCACTATTTACATGGAAATGAGGAGAGCATGAAGTAGCCATCAAGTGCATCTCAACCCCCGTTCCCTTCCCTCTCGGCTTCTCTCCGTGCCTTTGAGGTAATTACCTGAAGAGCCGCATCAGGCCTCGCGGCTCTATTTGCTCAAAGAAAGGGCTAGGGCATTGGCTTGACACAAAACACTCCACAACTTATACTTAGCCAGTCCTGGGTAGTTCAGAAGCTTTCATGTTTTGCACGCGCGCTTTGGTGCAACAGCGGGTTTTCGGTTTCGTAACTGTCAGGTGACTCGGAAGGAGTGCTCTCTTTATAATGTGACTTTGTCGGGGCGCTGATGGGCCTTCTCCAAATGGAAACGGTCCCATGGCGTACAGGATTCCTCCTTTGGGAATGCCGCGTCCGTTTGCGCGCTTATGTTCTTGATATCTCCGAGACAGATGTTCGTAATTCAGGGAACCAGCCAAGGGGCTAACAAGCAGCCACAACGTCGTCTGGAAAATCAACTCTTTCTTTTCGATGGCTTGTCGTACGCCGCGACCGATCATACAAAAGTCGCCCAATGTCAGAATTTATTTGTTTGTCAATATTGGCGCTCACCTTTTCACAACTTTTCCCAAGGGCAGCTGGATTTAGCTGTGTTGACAGGGGAGATGATTGAAGACATTATCAGGCAGCTCCACCAGCCCCCGAGTCAACAAGCACACATACACACCGAAGACACACACTTCTCCCTCATCGAAGCACACATGCCTGCTTGAATGATTCGAACGTAGACGCCAGACTGCATCACTTACACCAGTATGATGGGCTTTTGATGTATTTACTTGAACAGCCCTATAACCATAATCATAAGATGATCTCAAAACATTGTTTTCGCTGCTCCTAAAGAACTATGAAATCTACAACCAAAATGCGCAGCTTTAAAAACGCTCCCATCGTAAACGCATGACCCCGTTCAAAGGCTCATCTTGTTGCCAGTAGGGAGGCCATGCTTCTCGGCTCAGCTAAAAGTGAAACAATGCAGAATTAGCAACGGGGAGAAGAAACGTCGTGGGTTTCGTTCGGTGCCTATGCCCTGATGCCTCATAGGTGACTGTTGAGAAGTCATGCAACGTTTCAAATAATTTAGTAACAGTCGTCGTTTTTGTTGTTATTAAATAATTACATAATAGTAAGAAGGTCCTGAGTTCGAATCCCACCTGAGGGCCTTTCTGTGTGGAGTTTGCATGTTCTCCCCGTGTTAGCGTGGGTTTCCTCCGGGTACTCCGGTTTCCTCCCACATTCCAAA
>JAVQJS010055128.1:0-10272 GCA_036024795.1 Galaxias rostratus | reverse complement strand
GGAGGTCAGAGCAGTCACGAATGGGTTGGGGGAGAGAATTCCAGAGGGTGGGGGCAGCGACCGAGAAAGCTCTGTCACCCCAGGTACGAAGCTTGGTTCTACAGGGGAGGGAGAGAAGGTTGGCAGCAGAGGAGCGGAGAGAGCGGGATGGGGCGTGGCGGTGGAGCAGCTAAAGATGCTAAAGCTTTGACAATCTCTCCTGTGTTGTGCTTACCATAATTTGTCAATAGTTTAACTGTTATTCTGTGTATGTTTAGATACTAACCACTTTAGTTATCACTGTCTTGTTTTACATTCAAACTCTGCTGTTTCGCTTCGTATAATACAATCAGTTATTCTTGTAACGCAGAATTTAACAACTTTAGATGTCACAACCGTGACCGGGAATCAGAGAAAAGCAACGGAAAAACGCGAAAGCAGGAATGAGGATATATCCAATTTAATTGGGGAACTCACAGATACACATAACCAACGTAATAATTCCATGATCAGTGGAGGAACAATGCAACCCTATATACCCAGACAAACAGGTGCAGACAATAATCAAACAATCACCCAGGTATACCCAATAAGCAAAATGAAAATCCAGTTCAGGTTGTCATCTAGTGGCGAAGTCTGGTATGTTGCCAGGAGTGACAGTACAATTGAGAGTAAAACGACTAGGCTACTTAATTCAATTCATCCCAAATCCGATCTGGGTTCCCATCGAGCCATGCAATAAGCTAAAATCTTGGGTGGGGCCCCCTTTAATTATTCGATATCTAATTGATCAATTATAATATTAATTTAAGAATTAATTGATAATCTACACAACTGATAGAGTAATTCATCCACAAGAAGTAGTAAAACCTACTGTGGGTATACAACATACCATCATTACGTTAAGCAATAAAGCATCAGGATAATTTTTGCAGAGCCCAAGCACTGCCCTAGCTGAAAATTTGAAAGATACCTCACAAGCAAAGAGTTCCAGTGAATGTAGAGTTAACAGCAACACCATTATTCATATATTTGTGATACACACTAGTAAGCACCCTCCAAAAGATGCATTCTTTTTGTAATGTTGGCAACATTATGTGTCCGTTTTTTAAAGTGATAATTTTTTAAAAGATATTCCTTATTAGTCAGAAGGATGATTCTAACCTTCAGGGAAATAGCCTTTTATTGGTACAAAACTCAAGTCCCCGTGCATGATAAAGTGCCCCCTGTACACAGATTGTTTTGAAGCAATTTCTTAAAAATGTTCAGCAAATCTGCAGCTTCTGATTGGGTGCACTGTTCTTGAATTCCTCATTGGTTGTATCTGCCATCAATCATGGCGGTGGAAGTTATTGGTTGGCAGTACTCTTTCTTGCCTGACTTCAGACTGCTCTCCCGCGCTCAGCAGAAACATTTATGTAACACACCAATGGTAGTTAAGCCCTATCAAGCTAGATAACAGTGTATGGCAAGTAAGAATGGTAGTATAATGTTTGATGAAAATGTTTTCATCCAGGTGTTTAAACTATGATTAATGCAGATCCAATTTGTTAGCATCAATTACAATTATCATGTTGGTTGAAGGTCTACGGCTAATATAAAGTTAGCTAAACTAGCTTGTAAGCAAGTTCGCTAGAATTATCAAGCTTGCTAACAAGTTAGAAGATGTATTAGCCTGTCGAACCAGCAGTTCAACTGAGGTTTGTTATATTTATCATAGGATCATTAGAGTTAGTTCGTTAGTTAGTTCGTTATTATCACATTTGCTTATAGAAACGATTCAATGCCAAGAGAAAAATGGCAAGTGAGTAATCCAAAACTTTGATGAGCAAATTCAAGAAGTAGAAGAGTAATGAGGGGCACAACTAAAACACCATTTTATAATGGCACAACCAAAGTTTTTGGTTCATCAACAACTCATTTGAAGCATGTGAGATTAACTATAATAACCATGTTCAAAATGTCAGGGGCACGTGCACGGTTGATGAGGAAGTAAGTAAATACATAGCCACACCATGGGTCATGGTTGAGAATATGTGCAGATAAGATAAGAGGAAGGGAGTTAACTGTCAGCTAGTTCCCGTGCGGGACAGTTAGATTTTCTTGGGTACTGTCTGTCCTTGAGGGTTGCAACAGAGGAGAACAACATAACTCTAAGGGAGGGGCTGGGGCAGAATAAGAGAGGGAGAAAGGAACACTGCGTTGGACTCTGCAGGTTGAATTCGCCATGCACAGTCCCCAGATAGTCTCGCTTGCAGCACTATCTGTTAAGGTAATTATGTTTGGTTGAATTATTGCAAATTCGTTCTTAATATATGTGGTGACTTATTAAAAGACTAAAACTTAACATATCATCCCTTTGTCCGAGTGGTTTCCTTGACATCAAAGAACTCAGAAATGGGACCGCAAATGGAGAATCCCAACAGAGGTCAACAGTCCGTTAGCTCACAAAGCAAAAAAAAAAAGTATAGCGTAAGCAATGCTTGTTCGCTTGCATTGTTCAACCGTCAACAAAATCCCCTGCTTGTGCAGACACTTGATTTCTAAACGATGTCACTGTGGCGTGAGTTATTATAGTGGCGCGTGCCAATCAAGAAACGAAAAGGTAAGGGGTCAGCCAAACATTGGGAAAGTCTGAGGTAAGATATTAAATTGGATTAAACAATACTTGTTAATTCAATATATGTAATTTAGTTACCATTCAACAATCAAGCATATCGTGGCAGACATCAAAGTACAGTTTTCCCCTTTTCTCAGAATGAGTGATTTAGAAGCCAAATATGCGTTGTTAGTACAGCAAGTGGATGCAGGTGAAAAGTGCAGCTGGAACTGGTCATGACTAAAATTAGAGGTGAAAATTTAGGTGCAAGGACAAGAAAATACATTTGCTCAGTCTATATTTTCCAAAAAAGGTCATGCCAGATGCATTCTCTGCCTAAAAGAAATAACTTATGCAAACAAGGACAGCCATGCTTTGCTATCACATTGTTGAGGCATATGACAAAACGGCGAAAATGGGCACTTGAGAAACGAGTCCAGCTCAAAAAGAAAAAATAAAGGGAGCAACAGGGGCTTGCTAGCAATTAGTTGTGTTTCTGTTGGGGTTGCGTTTGGTGTTCTATGTAAATATGTGCATCAAATTTAATTGGGGTCAAAAAAGATTTTATTTTATAATAATTTACTTTTGTTTGTTTTGGTGTCAGTCTTATTTACTCTCCCAGTATCCCATTAATTGTTTACTATGTTAAACTTACAAAGTGATCTTTTAAGCACATTTGGGCAAGCGCTTAATAAGTAGAACATTAAAAAAGATATTCTACTATTGGAGGCCTTAGAGCTAAATTACATCTTGAGACAGAGTACTTTAACAGTTTAACTTTTGCTTCCTAGATGATTGAAGGAGTCTCAATTCAGTGTCTTTGAATGTTTTGAAAAGCGCTTCATAAATCAAATGTATTATTATTATTATTATTATTATTATTAAGGATATGCTGGTTGGTGGGTGTGCAACCTTCTTCGTTTCTGAGAGTTCATTGACCACTCTTACCAAGTTGTGTTTTTTTCACCTGCTTTCATTTTCTGTGCATTTTCTTTATTTTTTCTTAATGTTCTTTATTTCCTGTAAAACATTTTACATTGCCGATCACCATACTGTTTCCTATTATATTTCTAAGCGGTCCAAGCAGAGTAAATGTGGACTCTATTGTCTTATTATTACTACTACACCGTTTTCAAGGTGTCCTCTACGTTCCATGACTTTTTGTTAAACCTGATAGAGTTCTCTGCCAAACTGTAAAAACAGACCCTCTGGGGTCCATAGACCCATCCCTCTAGCACATTGGTTCTTAACCTGGGTTCAATTGAACCCCAGGGTTTCGGTGGGGGTCAAAATACACACACTGTGTGTGAGTCGTTTCTGTACGAAGGGTTCGGTGAATGCGCTTTTGAAACTTACAGGGTTCAGTACCTCCAAAAAGGTTAAGAACCACTGCTCTAGCACCGCCATTGGGACAAATTGCAATTTTCAAATGCTCATAACCTGGGTCTATATTGTCCAATAGAAATTAAATCAGATATTAGGTGATGCACAAGTAGATGTTGCCATTGGTCATCTTCAAGTTTGCCCTCTAGATTGTTGGCCTTTTTTTTATTTATGAATTACATTACATTTTGAGGACTGGTCTTAGGCCTGTTTGATTTTCCCCAAACTTCACAGGTATCATGTGTAGACAGTACCCATCAATAATTAGTAAGACATATCAGAGAACACGACATACGACATATCCTGACAACTTCCTGTGCCTTTCGCTTCATATGTAAGAAAAGGTGTATCTTATCAACCAATCAAACCAAACCAATTGGCCATGTAGGGAAATTATACCAGAAAAGCCCTTTAAATCTTTCTGACCCCTGAAAGCAAACAGACGTTTTCACAAACATTGGTTTTGCAGCACAACAGTAATAGGTTGTTGTACTACAACAAATAAGAAGTCGGTAATCCAAGCAATGTGATCACCAAAGTCCAATGACATTCAATGCCATAACATTTGTTCAGTATAAGGTCATGAAGGGCCCCAACATCCAGTAAATATTTGGACCTTGTTGGAGACTTGGCGGAGGGACAACGGATCATCAAACTTGAGATTTTAAACAAGCCATATATCTTTGCTCATATTAGATACAGTCATCATATTTTCTCAGAATATGCATTGCATTGAGAGTGCATCTTGTTTCCACTCATCACCCTAGAGCTTTTTCTACCACTTAATTGCAATGCAAATGATTGGACATCGTGTGGGAAGTAATGTATTTGGTTGTAACATAATCAAACGTGGAGCAAGTGAAAGGGTATGAATACCTCCGCATATTTCCTCCCTATTGATGTCAGCCCTGACCACCCCACAGCCCAGCTGGCCTTCGCCGTCGGCGGCCCTCAACAGCATGTGAACGGCGCCCACCCTCCATCGACACGCGCAAATCTAAAATGGCTGGACTTCATGCTTCACGACGTTCACCGAGCTCCACATCCTGGCGACACTTGCGCAGACACTTGCCTTGATTATTTGCGGCACCATAACTTTCTTTCCTCTACCGTCCTCAACCCACGCTCAGAACAGTATTAATATTCTGCACTCATGACATTACCAGGTGCTTATTACTTCGAGCTTCCAGATTGTTTTAACAGTGGAAAGGGCTTTAAAAACATTGAAAATAATAATAAATAATACATTATTGAATAAATTGTATTATTCAAAGTCTCATTGAGCAGAGACTCTACAACTACCCCACTACATTATATGTGAGACATACATTTTAAAACATAGATGCTAGACGAAGAACGTCATGTATAAACAGTGGGCACACTATTTTGTCCATTTCCTCCTCCCTCCTCCTTGTGCAGTGGCTGTAGCATGCTCTCCAAGACTAGCCTCCATCTGGGGATTAGACGACTTATCCTCTTACCTCTAAATGTTCTTGAATGCTCGGCTCTCGTCTCCTGTGCGCTCCTCTATTCAACGATCCCACCACTTTACAGACAATACAACAAATAAGAAGTTAATCTACGAGACGAAATCGCGTGCAGCCATTGGATACTCGAACATGTTATATTCATGCAAGACTGGGCTCTCTTCAGGCGCCCCAGTTATGGTTTTGCACTCAAGTACTCTCTGCTCATTTTGCCCATTGTGTCCAGCTGACTGATCTATGGCACTGTGTAATCTTATCTCAATTTAATTAGAGCTGTGTTGTTGTTTTTTTTTGTTTTTTACAAATTCTAAACACTTAGTCTTTTAAAACAGTTTTTTCTTAACGATTTTTCGGTGCGGTTTATAGAAAGGTTGAATTAACTCCATTTTTTTTTTGTGCTCAAAAAACTTTCATCAAATGTTATTTTGATTCTGACACCAGGACTTTGAATGTGGACTACAACAAAAATCTGACATTTTCCACTATAGATCAAAGCGGTTATGGAATTTCTAAAGAAAGACAAGGCCTTTTTGTCCGTATTGCTATTTTTTACATGCATGATCAATTTGTCTTTCTGCGCAAGACGGACAAGCGTTCGCAAATCAGGTAGGACTTTGAAAAAGTGGATTATGGAACTGTACTTTTTTTTACTAATGTAAGAGCTTTAAAGTGTTTGCTCAGGTATATAACTTGACTCACCTGAATATGCTTGTGTTGCATAGCCTTGTGAGACAAACTGCATTCAACAAGAGGAAATTCTGTCTATCTGGTCAGGGTCACACAAGCCTAGTAGGGATATTTTGTGAAATATAACCCACAGACAGGATCTATTCTATCACCATGGCAATGTATGTTTGATCTCTCTTTGATCATAATGAGGATTGATTGGCACAACCAACACATGACGCTTTTTAAAAGATTCGAAATTAGTACAAATGACTAATTCCATTGTTGACAGATGCAGGTGAATCAGTGGGTTTAATGAAACAATCTCTAGACAGTGCAATTTCCCAACCGCACCCCCAAAACCTTTTCAAATGATAGTGACTTGATTATTGACCTTTTAGGTTTGATTATCTAATTCGTTCTGTTTAAATTAATCTGACTGAAAGAAAAACAAAGTAAAATCACCCGAACCCCATCAGCCCAATAAAAATGTTTAAACTTTTTTATTTGAACCAGGTAAGTCCAACTGAGCACAAGTACTCTTTTTGCAGTGGCTACCTTGTCCCGTGAGGGGGAAATGAACCAATCCAACTCTATGCTAGTGTCTGGTCAGGACACTGATGAGTGGATTAGACCTAAACATGCTTTTTTTTTGGTGGTGGGAGAAAATTGAAGCACCCGGCAGAACACAGGAGGCAGGCACAAACTCTACATATTAAGGGCCTGGATCGGCTGTGAGGCATCAGTGCTAACCACTTTTTTGTCTAACTGGAAGCATACAATGTACAACTGTATAAATTGGATGGGCATACAAGTGAGCACGTACCTCTTTCAGTGCACACTGGCCTGCCCTCAGATTACAAACTTGTTCTGCAAAGGCAACATTGAGACAGCACTGAAATAGCTGGAGGGGTGGTTTTGTTTTTGACTTGCTAGCTTTTGCAAAAATAAATATGTAGGCTTAATAACCCCGCAATTAGTCAATATTTTGAAAACAAATTATGTCTTAAAGGAATGTGATGTTTGTTCGGGAAAGTTCTTTGCGTTAAGTAGCTGGCTAATTTCACAAACAACTCAAGCTCTACATGTGAGACACAATGCCATGCTACCCAATTTGGGTTAAACATATTTGATCTGTGAAAGAGGCAATTGGAAATCTTTAGTTCAATAGTTTGACCAGACATGACGGACATCTTGTTCACTAAATATCCAGTTTTAAATATCTGACATTGGAAATTATTTCTGTATTACATTTTAAAGATCAATAAAGAAATCAAGAATTAAACACTTGAGCCAAGGATATATGTTATATAGCATATGCCATTGTCCATCCATGCATTAGCAATACCGCTTATCCTATGCAGGGTCTTGACATCCCAGCCGCCATTGGGGCGAGAGGCGGGGTACACCCTGAACGGGTCGCCTGTCCATTGCAGGGCTAACACATAGACGTATAACAACTCACACACACATTCACACCTATGGTCAATTTAGAGTCACCAATGAACCTGTATGTTGTTGGACTGTGGGAGGAAACCAGGGTACCCAGAGGACACCCACACTAACACGGGGAGAATATGCCAACTCCACACAGAAAGGTCCTCAAGTGGGGATCGAACCCAGGACCTTTTTGCTCTGAGGCAACACAGGAAATTTGCACTTTTTTGTTGAAAATACGTCAAAGACATCGGAATGACAACTACACCCAGCCTGAAATATGTTTTCTATACCTGAGAAGTTGAGACAGTATCACCTGGTGAAATTGGGTCGCCATTTGAATGTTGAAATAACCTTCTCGATTGACCCAATTTTTTCCCTTGTTTTGACTGTTTAAAATTAAACATTTTCACCTGGACAATACAGTGAAAGTATTTGCGGCTATAGCTAGACTAGACAAACAAAACAGTTCCAATGTAGCCAACGACAGCAAATGCAGCGTGTAGGAAAGGAAAAGATTTAATTAAAGATTGCATGTTGCTGTATTTGTGACCACAGATGCTACGTAAGCATGCATGAAAAATCATCAGTCATTGTTAGGAAAACAAGATGTATTTATTGGTCAATCGATTGTCCTATTTAAGTTTGCAGAGCAGATCGCAGAAATTGAGCAAATCAGTTTGCCTAATTCCAAAAGTTATGTACATAGCGGAAAGATCATCATCATTTATTATTAAGATGTATTGGGAAGAGGACTTTGACTTTTAGAAACTCGATTGGCCAAGAGCTGTGGGGGGAGGCAGGGCAAACCATATTAACAAGTATTTCAACAAGAGAATATGCCTGGTTATTACGCTTTGTAGACTAAATGAGCAGATATTTCATCATACTATAATACTGAGCAGTGATCTTGCTATGGGACCAACATTTTACAAAGATGGTAGCTTTAATTTGTTATTTATCTAATGCATAGGTCTACACCACATTTTGCTTGACAAGATAGTTTGGCATTGCTACTTTCACTGGTGATAGCACCACAAAACACTTGTTATATTGTGACAAGATTGGTCGAATATAGGTGTTTTAAAGATCTGGTTAACATATGTTTTTTAGCCTGAGGCCAGGCAACTTTGTCTAATTTGGTGTCATGAACTTGTATATCGAATTTAAACATCTTGATGTTTTTGTTTACTTCTGTAAGCACTTAAACCCTGTGACGATGCTTTGGCTGGTCTTGGCCACAAAGGAGAATAGACCTTTATGAACTTGCAGCTAGCATAAATGAGAGGGACACGTTTCTCACTCTAACTCTCTCTCTCTCACTCATTCTCTCTCTCTCGCTCTCTCTCGTACTCACACACACACACACACACACACTCAGTTCACAGCACAAACATAAAGACTATCCCAAATAGATGCGATTTTTTTTTAAATCTAAAATATATTTATAAACATAAAATATAATTTTTTATATATTTTATTAATTTATTAACAAATTCATTTTTTTCTTATTACTGTTCTGATGTGCGTTACATAGTACGGGTCATAATGGATGTTCTTGTGCCACACCTGCCCTTTATCAAATGCAAGACAAACATTACATATGTAAGATACTAAAAAGATGCGTGTGGAATGTATCATTCAAGTAGGACATACAAACCATAGAATGCAGACATGGAACGAGACTTCGTGCCACAGCATCCAAGCATTTATAAAACAGTAACAACTCATCACAACGGGATTTTCTTCATTCCTGTGTGGTAGAATCACACACATGAATCTGTCTCTTTGAGACACGGAGATAAAAAAGTTTGCTGTGGTGTAGCAAATACACAGTGTCTGCATGCAAATACTCGGTTGATTTTGATAGGGCACCCGGCACGCTGCAAACGAGTGGTACACACCGTACATGCAGTCCTACACATTGTACACACCATCAGGGGCAGGATGACACATCGTAGTCTTGAAAACACGACATGGTACACACGATCGGTGGCAATATGCACAGTATGACGATTAGTCTATAAATGGTTTTACCGGAATTTTTACTATTTTCGTTACTCAAAATAGTGACACATCTGCCTTCACCGTGTAGCCTATTTATAGTGAAGCACTATCTGTGGCATCACACCACTATGGAGATTAATTACGTATGCTGGTATGCCTCATGTATACCCGGCACTCACTGCGTCCTGCAAGTTGCTCATCCCCCAGGTCCTAGATCCCTACATCCCCACTGGAAATGGAATTGTCCATGTATTTTTCCGCTGATAATTTTTGCACAAGATTTTTCCCAATGCTGGGAAAGATTTGCCTTTTGAGTTTGTTTTATGGAGTGTTCCGTCGTCTCCCCCGTAGGCCCCTCGGGCGTCTTTCTCTTCCCGGGAGTCGGCCTGCGTCCAAAGGGTCCGGTGGAGACATGCCAAGGAGATATCCATCCTCATCCCCAATTGTAATGGATGATTTCGGTCTTTACAAACCAAACCAACCAATTTTACCATGGGAGGAAACTATGAACTACAATTCTACTGATGTCTACAGAGACTCTGCACAATCGCTCAAGCACCATCACACACCGAACTGAAGCGCAGGGGGGCCTGAATAGTTAATGTTTGTCACCTGTGGGTTTAGTTGGGTTGATGGGTTGATTGGTTGATTGTTCACAGGGTTGTGTATATATACTGCACTATGGTGGATGGGTCTTTGTGCGGTCATTGTTAT
>JAVQJS010055110.1:0-11795 GCA_036024795.1 Galaxias rostratus | reverse complement strand
GTGTGTGTGTGTGTGTGTGTGTGTGTGTGTGTGTGTGTGTGTGTGTGTGTGTGTGTGTGTGTGTGTGTGTGTGTGTGTGTGTGTGTGTGTGTGTGTGTGTGTGTGTTCGTGTTCATGTTCATGTTCATTCCTGTGTTTGTGTGTATATTAGGCACGTTTCAGATAAGCGGACTTCTCCAGTGTGTACAGTGGACATGAACATAGGTTAAGTGGAAAACAGATGTACAGTAGGATGTAGTCTAAGGCCCTGCTCTGTCTCCCTTCAGGCCTGGAGTACAAGCCTCCCCCCTACAAAGAGAAGGGCATGACCAGCATGCCCAAGTTCACACAGCCCCTCATGGACCGCTCTGTGGTGGCCGGCTACAGCACCGCCATCTCCTGCTCCGTCCGGGGCTTCCCCAAGGTATAACGCTTACTTTTTGTTTGTGTGTGTGTGTGTGTGTGTGTGTGTGTGTGTGTGTGTGTGTGTGTGTGTGTTTGTGTGTGTGTGTGTGTGTGTGTGTGTGTGTGTGTGTGTGTGTTTACCGACACACCATTGTTTTACTCCTTACAATGCTCTTACAAACAGACTCAATAAGATATCGATTAAAGTCTGGGAAACCATTGCCTGCCAGCCTTCACAACTTGAATGCTGCATGTCTTATTGAACTGTACTTTAAGTTTAAGAACATCCTATAGCTATTAGAGCACAGGATAAGTCTATCCAAACGTGTGTTCAATGAGCAGTCACAGCACATGTGTGTGTGTCGCACCTGGAATGTATTTCTCTCAAGTCTCTCTAGTCGGGTCCTGCTGTATTGATTCTGAGTCAGGGTCTAGTATCTTCGTCTTTGATTGTCTGGTGCGTTTATGTATTTGTGAAAGTATAAGACAATGGCAAAGAAAAGTACATTTGGAATGGATTAAACCAGCTGTTGCTCTAAATACTCTCAGAAATGCATGATATGCCTCATTCTGGTCCCCTTTTAAATAGCCTAAGATCATCTGGATGAAGAACAAGATGATTTTAGACGATAACCCCAAGTTCCTGATGCAGAACAACCAGGGCGTTCTGACGCTCAACATTCGCAAGCCAGCCACCTTCGACACGGGTCGGTACAGCTGCAGGGCGGTGAATGAACTGGGACAGGACGAGGTGGAGTGCAAGCTGGAGATCCGAGGTAAGGGAAGTGGATCTAGGGGACATGTGAGTGTGCTTGTGCAGGGAAGGAACTAAGGGGTGGGGGTTGTACAAAAAATGGGACGTCTATTGTTTTTACATTTTACAATTGACTGATTGCATTTAACGATGTAAACATGCTAAATTATTTACATTTTCTTCTATTTGAAAACAGTGTGAAGTTGAGATGTGAGATTAATAGACTAGATCATTTTAAGACTTACAAAATGCAATTTGCTTGTTGGAATCTTTGTTCATGTGCTCCTTTGTTTGATCCCTAGCTGTCCCTGAGGAAAAGACAGAGTGATCCACCCCATGGCTGAGAATGTAAAATGATTATGAACCAAAAAAAATTGTGTGCGTACGTCTTAACAAAGGAGGAATGTAAAATAAAATGTACTGAAAGTGCCGTTGTTAGTCTTTATTTATTTTCAGTCAAACGTTACGTAGTTACATCCTTCCTTCTTTTTGCTACATCTGATAAGGCAAGGTGAAAGTATTGCACAGACTGGTATGATTAAAACATTCTTACTTAACTGAACTAAGGAACATAGCTATGGTTTAAGATTATGGTACAAAAAAGTGCTTAATTAGGATGCCCATGTCAAGCATTTATCTGAGGTTAGTAGAGAAAAACGACATTAGCAGCAAACTACATACTTCAAGTGTGGACCGCTCTATGTCCCTGCCTCAAATATGTGACTTTCAAAGGAGAGGCTAGGGCAGCAGTCCTCTAAACCTCCCTGGAGTAGATGTTTCTTCTCCTGCAGAGTGCTACTCCTGTACTGGCCAACAGCGCCACCGATAGGACGGCCACCGCAACAGCAAGCACTGCAATGATCCCTGTGGAGAGAGAGACATGTTCACCACTGAGCGGGAGCACACTGTGTCTCCATTACAAGGGCTTTACATTTGAGACCAAAACAGATCCTTTGGTATGCAGAGCCAACCATCGCAGAAAACATAATACTGACCTGTGTGGATGTGAAAGTAACCCCCTAATCAAATGACAACTGAATTTCTTTATTTCAAATTATTCAACCTTTCCTGTTTTTCATACAAAGCATAGAATGCCTGTTTTCGGCTCTAATTTCAGCAATGGAAATGTAACTCTGATATGAGTCTGGGCTGGGCCACAAAGACAGCGGCCCCGTTGGGTCCTCGGGGGCTGCTACCTGTGTAGGAGCCCGCCGCCCTGAGGCCACAGTCGGCCTCCCAGTCCCTGGAACCCAGCACGTCCTGGACCACCTTGGTGAACGAGGCCAAAGGGCATGGGGTCAGTCCACACCCAGGCACGGGGGTCACGTAAGGGTCTCTGCTTGAGTCATTGCGGTAGTACAAACCCAGGGAATAGCTCCTGCAAAGGTTCCCATCAAGCACCATTAGTTGGCATTCATTCTGCAACTATATGTTACATAAACTGCTTTCTATCACAATGAATGGCCTATTTAATTCCTGGCATGCCTCCCAGGGTTGATTTAATAAAAAATTATAATAATTAAATGTTTTGGGATTAAGGGAAAACATCTGTTGACAATGCAAAGGAAAAGAGGTTTGCAACACTCTTATTTCACTACAGCGTTAGTCAAGTGCATCATGATGAGGGGTGAAAATGGGAGAATGGCAGGACTACCTTACCCATCATCCTCTTGGTAGAACTCCAACAGTTGACAGGCAGCATAAGGGGGAAGAAGACCATTGTACACTCCCAGAGCAGCTTGGAGGGTGATGAGTGTTGAATCATGCTAAAATGCAAACATCAGATCCAATTAAAATTTGATTTTTACATACACTCAACTTAGGTGTTAAAATATAAGTAAGAAGATGCAGAAAACAACAGACAATTTAATGTTACCGTGATGATACTGTACGTATGTGTTTTCAATTATGTCTAAGGATGCGCTTTTTCACACGAGGTGTGTGTCTCAGTGTGTAAGTCTTTTCTTGTGTGTAAGTGTCAATGTGAATGCGTGGGTGTATGCGAGCAGACAGATAGCTAGAGCAGACAGTGGGAGCATGTGTATTTATCTGTCCCTTGATGTTTGTTGTGCATGTGTGCATCGACATTTGTGTGTGTGCTTAAGCGTTGAATCTGAAAGCGAGTTCACTAACCGCTGAATACATGATGAACTTTAGAGTGCTCCCATGTGCAATCGCAGTCGAGAAATTCTGCAGGATGGCGTTTAACAGGAGCCCTGGCAAATAAATATGGTTTCAACATCTGTATGCACCTGGGAAGGACCCCCACCCTCAACCAGAGCCACAATCAACGCTTACCATAGTGTAATATCCCATTAAAGCACTTCAAAATGCAGTATAGACAACCACTGTCGGTGAGAACATATACTGTTGCCAGGTTGCAAAAGGGCAGCTATAAAGAGTATGAATATTCATGTTACCGGTCATATGTAGCTAATCTTCAGATTAAGGTGTTGCCTGTTAGTTTTATTTTAAAAACTGCAATAATGTTAATACAAACACATATAGTGTGTCACAAAACCCTTTGACATTTCCATGTAAGTCTAAACTGGCAGTGGTGAGGAACACAGCGGGACAGGTAGATTGGAATCTTATGGTTTTTGGAAGAAAACGCCCTCTACTGGCTAGGGCATTATTGCATACATTACCTTCAATGGCCAGGCAAAACTCTCCAAGGGAGAGTGCCGTGCAGACAAACGATATCTGTTGCCAATAAAGTTTTTATTGGATAGGAATTGCCCAACTCATTTCCAGCAAGGAAACGGCTGTCATAATCAACGTCTGATTGGACTGACCTCCAGAGAGTCTGGCCTTCTCCTCTCTCCTGTGAGCCAACAGGCCGTGGGTCACCTCAAACACAGCCATTCTCCTCAGAGTGTCCAGGACCTCCTGGTTTGCCCAGGTCGGCAGAGTCAGGTTGTGGATTTTCTACGGCAAACAGTATTTGTCACACCACACGGCAGTGATGAGAGCGGTATTATGCAACCAGTGAGTCACAACAGAGCCTAAATAGACACATTTCATGGTTTCCTATTAGTGACAGTCTAATTTTAGGGACCCTCTGAAAATAACAGATGCTCTTTTTTGATGTGTGAATTCAATCTCCTCCTACATGCACTTTCAAAATAGACCTTGCTGATTAATTACCACACTGTTAGTGTCGGCCATATTGTGTTGTATCAAGATAAGAGATGTTTACTGTGTACTATGTGTGCGTATGTGTGTGTGTGTGTATGTGTGCGTGCGCGTCTGTGTGTGTGTGTATGTGTATACTCCCTCTCTAAGTGCAGTCAATATATATATATGTATGTATATTTATATATATATATATATATATATATATAAATATACACACACATACATGCATGTATATGTTTTGTGTATAGGGTACACTACAGCAACGAGTGAATGATTAATTGTAGGGCAAGTGTCAACAACCTGACAGAGCAGCGTGTCATACACCCTCCACACTTTCCTCTCCACCAGCAGGGACACAGAGTAGCCAGTGTGGTTAGACAGCTTCTCCAGGAAGGGCTGCCATTAAAAGGAAATTCTCATCACAGTGTGTCAGGACTGACATTTGGCCTCAAGTAACCGAGTCTCACCACACCAACAGGAGTGAGCATTTTTATCACTGTCTTTAAGTCTAACAGATTGATTTTCAAACAACAAAAAATCTATTATTAAATGATGCAGGTGACTGTGTTTACAGAAGACAGTGGCTCTGTTCAGGGAGTTCCCTGACTACAAGCACTTTCACAATTGGCCCTGAGGGAGGGATTGGCTTCTTTCCTTAAGGGACCGGTAAGGGTTTGAGTTCAACTAACAACATAACCTAACCTAGCGTGGATTAGGTAGGAAAACAATCAGCACATAGAGCCACACAACACAGTGTGAGGAGATCTGACACCATTTTGCTGCCGTCTGCATGGTCCCTGTGCGTTCTCCCGCGCGGCCACCCGAGGGTGCTAGAACTCACCAGGGAGGCCTCCGTCTCCGCCAGACAACTCCTTAACTAGGAAACACGACGGGACCGGCTTTAATTAAAACCTTTTCACTGAAATACTCAATCTAATTCAATCACACCGTTAATTAACAGCCATGAGAACGTGAGAGATATTGCACCGTGCGTCTTTCGGGGAGGGCGCTGAAGCCACTGTGCCTGAGAGTTTCAGTGGGAAGGACAGAATGTCTCCGCATGAACAAGGCCACGGTGGAAACTGATAACTGTGAACGCAGATCACTGAGAAGACACTCTCGATTATAATTAGATTTGTAAAGCATCCCAATCCGGTTAAAAGATGGAGTGGCGAGAGGCTGGAGGGAGCAAGCAGAAGAGGAGTGTTGGCGTAATGGGATGATCTTTAAAACAGCTGATGATAATGGTACAATATGTCATCGCATTCTCACAAACAAGCTTAGTGTGTGGGCGAACGGCACATACATGGCTATTACATGTGTCGTCATGTGATGTGTTTGGCCTGTGTCAACAGACACACCGTGGTGTCACAACATGGTCATCGTAAAAATTCTACTTAAAAAACATACACCTTTTGGAGGAAATGTTATCTTTTTACAGCCTGGTTTGGTGTTAAGATGTTGAGCTTTAGAGCAACTGAGGGATTCGCTGATTCAGCGAAAACATTTCACTTGGAAATTGTGTTATGACCTCAACACAGGTACTTAACACTGCCCACAAGAGGTGGTGATGACTCAACTGTATTATCTACCACAAAACGAGTTGTCTTTGCAATGTTTTATTTTACACTCACGTCCCCCAGCGTTAAGCCACAGTGACACCTATTTCATAGACTGGTGGTGCTGAGGCAACTTGGGGAGGTTACAGGGGGAATCGTCGGGACATTAGACACAGTTAGGTCAGTGAAAAAGCCAGTGGAGACGTGTCTTGGCGCCTTCTGCTTTACCTGGTGAGACTTGAGGAAGCCCTGGTATGGGTCACTATCGAAGGTCTCTGCCATCAGCTGTCTCAACCTGGGACAGTTTCTGCTTGGGGACTTCAGCAGCTGAGCAAAATAAACAAGGGAGAACCTTCTGTAATTATCTTCGGATGACGTCGACGCAAAACTATGTTGGCACATTTTAGTTACACCATGTTTGAAAAGGATATTGGTGCGTATTATAGGGCAAGAGTAGACTGCAACAATCAACACTCCCAGAGGTCGCCACCTAATCACATGGGGTAAATGTCAGGCTGCTTGTCAATTCAATGAACTCGGATAACCCTAACCAATGCCGCACACGCACACACACACACACTCAAGTACATGCACACACTAAATCTCTATCTCACACACCCAAACACATGCATATACACAAAGACACACAGACACACACACACACACTCACATACACAAACACACACACATAGGCATGCTCAGGCACCCTCGGAGCCAGCTGTGAAAGGTCATGTTTGGTGCAGCACGCTGGCCCACCTTGTCCTGGTCTCTGGGGACTGTGTGCACCGGAACAGGCCGCCATGGTAACTGGGGCATGGGAGGGGGACGTCGGCTCGGGGGGAACATGCCAGCCAGACAAGACTGGGCGCTCATAAGAGTGCGGTCGTAGTCAGTGCTCCGCACATACAGCTGTCATGGAGAGGAAGCCTCGCACGTTGTTAGAAAGAACTGAGCGCCTCTTGAACAAAAGGGACATTTACTCAACAATTAACATAATATAAAGATACTATTGCTGAAATAAACATACTAAACTCATGGCGTACGATATTTTGTTACAACCTCCACTCGTTCAGGAATGAATTTTTTTTAAATCTTTTTAATAAATTGTTTTCAGTTAAAAACATGCTTTATTTATTGTGGATCTCATATTTCAACAAAGATTCTTCAAATTCTGTTTCTCATTGTATTGTAATGCTTTTTCAGAAACAGGATTTAAACTACAGTATATAATGATGAACAACTCAAAATGCAGTGACAAGAATAATAGTCCAGTTGGTTAATTGCTGATTATGTACTTTGAAACTTTCTTTTCTACTTTTGAAACTATCTAACAAGCATGATCAAGAAATCCGTGCATTGTCTTATTCTTTTGATTATTTGCAAGCTTCAGTTTAAATTGCTTTAAGTACTAACACTGTAAAAAAAAAATATATATATATTATTTAACAATATTTAACATAATGACAAATACAATTTCACACTTGCACAGTCACTGTCTTCTTTGAGGTTTGAAGAGGCTGAAACTTGCTAAATCCCTAACCTGTTTTCAGTAGAATAATGTAATCCACCAAGGAGTTGGACAATGTCTACTGCTGTTTCCGGCTATGGGAGACATGACTGAGCTAATTCATTCTGAATGGACCTAGGGCTTGTGAAATTGCATAATTCAGAGGTATATTCCTTTAATGTTCCTGCGGAGGCCTTTGTCACAACATATCCTGCAGTGTAAGAGTTAGCAGAGGACATGGAGAGAGAACACTTTCTATATTGTCTTAATGCCTGGCCACATCAAAGTACATTGCTGTGACTTGATGTCAAAAGTCTCCAACAACTACAACGCACAACTAGATGCATCTGTAGAGTATGTGTGTTGGAAGAGAGAGACTTTGAGACGGAGAAATCAAAGACTATCAAAATGGACAAGAGAGATAGAAAGATACGTGTTCCATGCCAATCCCTTTTGACATCTGTATTTGCTCCTTTTATTGCCCACTGTCATCCTGTGTCAGTTCTGGGCACATGGAAGTCACTCCGATAAGGTTGGATGTTCCTGTGAAGCTAATAAAGCTTTCCCCCCCGTTTGAATCAGATGTGACAACGCTGTGATGAGTGACGGAAAACGCACACGGCGGAGCCTTCCGAGGCTACTGTACTGAGACAAAGCAATGGTTAGCCACAAGCAATGACCAAAGTTGTTTTGTCACAGGTAATTATATGTTATTTAAGCAAATGATCCCGCCTGTTGCAAGAGAGAGGCATATGTAGACAGTGATAGAACATGGAAGAGCAGCAGAGAGGAAAATAGCATGGAGAACAGGGAGCACCAGAGGTATAAAGCCACACTCAGACTGACAACAAAGAGGACAATGTGGGGATATAAAGAGATAAAAGAGAAGAGGGCAACCAGAAGCAGTCAGGACGAGAGGCCGATCTTGATAATGACACACTGTGATGAGCCACTGGCCGTGGGGCCCGCTGAGCCAACATGCACGCCGTCTAGAGTAGGTGGGACCCACAGGCTCAATTAGCCCACATGTTACATCACATTAAGTGGCCGCGACTGTGATATCATCAACATGAGTCATCCTCATTAACCTACGCGATTACAGCTATTACAGTCGCCCGTGGCCACAGATGGAGACGTGATGTTTACATGTTTCACAGACGGGCCAGCACACGTCTGTGGCTGATGGTAATGGAAGAGGCAAGTGTCTAATGTCACACACAGACACAGACAGGCTTACACACAGGCTTAAACACGTGCCCGTACGCAAACAAACACAAGTGCATATTTTATCTCCGTCTCTCTCAAGCACACAGGACCCCCAAATAAAGCTTACCTCTTTGTTGATGTATTCTTGGCCAAGGAAGTGTCCATAGCGACTTTTGAGAAACTTCCCTAGGTCAAACATCTCTCTCATCCCCAACTACACCAAGAGAAACAGAAGGAGAATAGAGAACGTTTGGTATTCTTTTGGTATTTTTATGTTAAGTATCCATGAGGATTAAAAGCTCCCTTTAAACAGGAGCGCAGTACTCCCCTATTTTCTTAGGTTTAAATTGTTCAGTATTGCTTTGACATGGAAGCCTATTAGAATGAATATGCAAACAAGTCCATGCTGCTTAGTGTTGCTATAAATGAAAAACCAATTTAACGATTTCAATGATACACACGAGCCCCTCCACAAACGGACACACTTCACTGTACATCAAAGACAAAAACACGTATAAAAACACAGGAACACACACAGGCCTCCGTCTTGGTCAGTACCTCAGTAAGCTGTCCAAAGCCTTGTGCCCACACTTCCTCCCCGTGCCTGTCCCTGGGATACGTCTCAAGAGGTGATCGATCGCCATGGCGAAAAACCTTACACAAGTCACAGAGGTGTTCGGTCATGCTCACATTCAGCCATATCTAAAGGACAGGCTCAGGGTTTTAGAACTCGGGCTCAGTCTGCTGCCTCGATGTCATGCTGGTCAAACTCAACATTGTTTGGACAGGGTCAAAGTGAATCCATGTGACACACATTTGGAAAAGCATATCGCATTTAGTTCCATTGTGATGGTATAAAACGAATAACAGTAATACGGAGAGTAGCTTCCAGCTTTGTTTAGTAAAATCATGACTGTTCAAACTCTCAAGGATCAAGGTGGACTTACAGCGACAACAAACTTGAGCAGCTGGGACCCGGTCAGCGGGAAGCCGGAGACAAGCAGAAGGCATCCCAAACTCCCCAGGAGCCTCCACATCTTTGGTGGCGGTCCTTTCCTGAACGTTCAGAGTGCACGTTTCGTTGACCGGCAGTAAGTAATAGAGTAAAAACATGTAAAACGTGAAAACAAAAAAGATTTGAGTACATTTTCTTTTAAATATTCTTGTGTTTGATGATAAACTAGAAAAACCTTTGATCAATTTAGCTACAATGAAATCCAGGCTCTTTAACTCCTTATTACAGGTAATAAACGCTCCTTAAAAAAATACACTTTCCCTTTACACTTAAAATTCAAACTCACTAAATCAGTTTACAGGAATCGTGCATCCTAGTACTTTGTAAACCCGCAGAGATTTTGCATGATATCATGTAAAGCATGGAGCGATCTGTCAAAGAAAATACTCCAGCACCACATGCACTAAGTGCTTAACATGTTCACTCACCTTGATGTGAGACTTTGTCTTCCAGTATCACTCCAGAGAGCCGCGGTAAATCTTACATCTCTAGCAGTCCAGCGATATGGTTTGACATTTAGAGCATGCTCCAGTAAAGGATGTAATGCTTTTAAATCCCACCTACCTGACCTCCTCCTCCCTCTGCCTCCTCAGGGATTTCAGGCCTCAATCTGCTCCAAATCCAAAGGCCTCTCTTGGCCAATCTCCTTGCATCCGTTGATATTGCCATGCATCCTGGTCATATCCCTTTAGTTCAGCATTTCATCCTCGACATCGGGAGTGGAAATGCATGTTGGGCCTCCCAGCAGCGGAGGAACGTCTTGTATTCTACCTCTCCTATGGAGAGCAAAACCATTCAACTGATGTTTCCAAATGAACGCTCACTAAGTGGATTCCTATATTCACCTGGTGGTTCCAGAGCGAGGAGTTCATCCATGTGTGTACATGTGTATGCGCGATGACACGGGGCTTTGACTGTGCGCTCGCACACACACACCAACGTGCAGGCCTGTACACTCACACCCAAACGCACACACATGCGCCAGCGGGAACACGCACACACACACACACACACACACACACAAGAGTCCGGGAGCCATAAACGTTCATTACGTTAGCGTGTGTGTCATGCGCCGTGGGTGTTATCCCCAAATGAACGGCCCTGCAGTGTGTCCCCTGACTGAGCACGCGTGTAAGTATCTGTTAGCGTCACGGCTACTCCGGGATAGACAATAGCACAACCCTGGAACACGCAATTATGGTATCTTCAAGACGGATTTATACAAGGCAGCTAATATCCTGTAGTAATGTCTTTAAGATACAACACGAAGGCCTATTCCTTCATCTTATTTTTTTTTAAATATCAATAAAAAACATCACGGATTGACATATTGTACAAAAATGTATAATTTTTGTCCTGGGTCACTTGGTGGTGACACTACATGTGTATAAATGTGTAAATACACATGCACACAAACACACTCCACATGTAGAATGCACTCACTGGTAACGGAGACAGAGAGTGGGGTGAAAGGGTAAACACTTAAAGAAATGGGTCAGTGAGTCCATCTGATATCTGACGTATGGGAATAGATAGAGACAGAAACACACAGACACACACGAAGACTAAGCATGGATAGAAGGACCAGCACATAAAGACACGAAAGCCTAAGGCCACATTGATATGCAAGCGCTTCTGAAAAAAATTACTGACAATCTGCACAAAATTGTTTCTGTGCGATGGTCCATTAGTTTTATAACCCTCGTATAGATACATATTATTTAAAGCACAGACAAACACCTACAACCACGTGCACAGACGTGCCAACAAACTCACACACACACATGCACACACACACAAACACACACACACACAGTTATAGGCACACAGACTCAGAGTGTTGAGAGGAAGGTGAAATGACTGTTCCTTTTCCCTCACCCTCCGGTGGCTATAGTGTTGTTTTTTTTTGTCTTTGTTGAAATAATTGCTGTGATTTCAGGAGCGTTGTTATGGCAACCCCTTGGGTTGATGCATGTTGACAGAATGTGTTGCGGGGAGACAGGGACTGAAAATGGGAGATAAGAGAAGAGGGGGAGAGAAGAAGACGTGTCCTACCATGCTACATGATGAATGAAGATGACCAGACTCTCGGCAGATATAGAACAGGGTCTGCAATGAACAGTTATGAGTAAGAACATAGCGGGAGAGGAGGAGGAGGATGGGAAGAGAGAGAGAGAGAGAGAGAGAGAGAGAGAGAGAGAGAGAGAGAGAGAGAGAGAGAGAGAGAGAGAG
>JAVQJS010055086.1:0-10037 GCA_036024795.1 Galaxias rostratus | reverse complement strand
GGAGGCGCTACAGGAGCCTCCGTTCTAGGACCAGCAGGCTCAGAAACAGCTTTTTTCCCTGATTATGATTATTGTGTCATATTCTACAGTCTATATAAATTGGTTTGGGTGTCACATTTTATTGGCCCCGACTGTACTGAATCTGGGGATGTGTGTTTCTTTAATGTGCCATCATAAATTACTGCAATATTGTTTAAAATGTAAAGATATCAAAAACGGCAATAAAGTAGCCTTGGTCTCAGGTTTTTGGGCTATGCCAATGAGGTTCATTTGTATACATACATTAATTAAAACTATTCACTATATCAATGAGGAACTATGGTAACATGAATGTTTGGACATAGGAACAAATCTGCTTACCAAGACGCGTGGGTTGATGTTTGAACCATATGTGTTCCATGTATGGAAGCGGAGCCCTGCGATGACATCATTTTGTTTAAAAGTTTATTAAAAATTATATTAATCTCTCTTTCTAAAATTGTCACTGTATGCAACCAAGTGTTGATCAGGTTGCACGATTTAATGTATGACCCATGTGTGGGGGATGTATGGATATTGAGATACAGCTTCTGTAATGTAAGAAAGAAATATGATAGTAAGAATTTAGCAAGAGTACAAAAGTTTGCCACTTTCAGTGGGCACACAAACTAGATAGTATGACATTTTTTGTTGAACACACGATGGGCCCACAACTCATGTGCTGTCTGCTATATGGATTGACTTATGATCACGAATGCACATAACTTGTTTGAATATATGTCAATTGCGGTACGTCACTTGTCACTGCACGCCTTTCTGTACTTGATTGGTCATCAAAACAACAAATGATTTGTATAAATTTATTTCTTGTCAACACTTGAAGGAGTCAACTACCAGACATGTCCAAAAAAATAATACATTAAGCAACTTCTTGGATGTTTTTCCACCTGCAAAGAAACAGGAAACCGAGCATGAGCAGAAGAAAATATTTTTCTGAATAGTGGCTCCAAGACATTCCATGGCTGGATGGTAACAATGAGCGCATTGAAATGTGATGCAAAATGTGCCACTCGCATCCACATCTAGCACACAAAACAGGTATTTTTATATAGGCTCAAAGAATTTCAGCCACGCTTTGTTTGAAAAACACTAAAAGAGCAAGAAGTGTGTTAATGTGGCACAAGCTATTGGCATTAAACAAGTTAGTAAATAACTGTCCAGTCACCCACTTACTAGAGCGTGAAACAAGCTGTTTAAAGAACAAATGGCAAGCCCTGTGTAATATTTTTCTCCTCGCCTCGTATGGTGCTAAACATGCGCAACCCATGTCTTCCTATACTTTACATGCGCAACCCATGTCTTCCTATACTTTACTGAGGCAGTTAGGAGTTCATCTCTGAGGCGCATATCAGTCATGTGAAGGCTGGACACAGATAATGCGGACCATTAAACAAACTATCAATGGGGATTTTAGACTTGAGTTGCAGTCTGCTGAATTTTAGGGGCTGCTTTTTGACGGATCGGACATCACAAAAACCAAGCTGGAGATGGTTTACGTTGTGTCAGACCAGCAAGGAAGAGTTTACTTTGGACTTTCCTGGACTGATGAACTGCGTGCTGACCGTACTATGCAGGCCATAATAGACGGACTTGTGAAGCTTTTACAGGAGGCAGACTTGGATGAGTTGGATGAGTGTGGCACATATGGGGCTGCTGTTAATGTCAATCGGAATTGTGCAAAAATTACGCCAACTAACCTCTGTGAGAGACTCGCTTGTGCACATTCTGAGCACCGTGCACACACTGGAGAACTGCAACAAATTAACGGATTGCAACATTCCCTACTGTGAGACTTTTGATCGTTCTGTAGTCAAGCTGCTGCAGTATTATTTACAAAAAAGACGCAAACACACTGCTGTACTAATGAAGTGTAATGGAAATAGGATCTCATTTAAGAAATTGAGTAAGTTTCACAATATCAGTTTGTCTGAATGGAGGCATGAAACCCTGTTAATATCTCAAGGTTTTTGCCAGCCATTAAAATGCAACTGGCTGCAAGTGATAACAGTGAGCAAATATGCACTGAGATTTTTCAGTGTTTTCTGGACAACATGCTTGACATTGGCAACATTTTAAAGATCACATCAGTTAACTTTCAGAAGGAAAAGTTTACAATTTGGGGAACGTAAGGATGAACTCATAGTGGCCATTGGACAGTTCACACTTCTGCTTAATTGTGAAGGCCCTATAGGACACACCGTTTCTAATGCTATTGCTGACAGAGACAAGACAAACTTATTCAGGGGGTTGATTAAATAGTTTGAAATCCAATATAACTCCCTTTAATGTGATACTTCTTTTAGTATTTGATCCTTGGCCCCTAGGAAATGCAAGGACTTTCCAGGTATGGCAACACAGCAGTTTGCACTTTTCTTCCAAAATATTACTTGACAGAGACACTATTCTGAGAGAACGGATGTGTTTAAAGCAAGCAGGATAATGCTTGTCAGCCTCTTCTGTGTATGACTTGTTCCAAATAATACATTCAAGGAATCCAGATGCTTACTCCAGCATCAGCAAGGTAGTTGAACTGTCTCTTTGGCTGCCTTTAAGCAGTGCAGCTTGTGATGTGATTCTCACATCGAAACATAATACAAACCAAGTACAGATCTCGTCTTGTCACATGCTCATCTCGCCACACTGATGCACATTCACCTGTCAAAGGAGACCACAGAGACATTTTAACCAAAGCCAGCTCTTGACCTGTGGATGGAGACAACAAATCGGGGGCTTAAACAGGGAAAGGGAGGTGCATCTGCAGCATTTTCAACAAGAAGAAGAACTAGAGGACAGTGAATGAGACACTGAGGAAACAGTGAGAAAGAATGCACTTATTGAAACCATGCTGTGTGTGGGGTGAGAACCAAACACTGTCTCCTGGAACTCATCTGAGTGACTCACTTAAAATGTTATGTTCACTCCATTATGATGTTACATGTAATACTGTATTAATGTAAATTATTTTAAACAATAAAATCTGTGAATTGTGTATGTTTGATGTATCCTTATATACAGCATATAACTGTATTAAATCTTATGCAATTTGACTGGAAGTGAAGGAAGCCCATTATATTCAATAACATATTATAAACCTCAAAAATATATAAGTATATGTATGTTTTATGTGTACATAAATATGATACATTAATATATTCCAATGTTTGCGTGTCTGTGTTTGTGTGTATGTATGAATAAACACGTGCACATTGTTTTGCTTAGTAACTGAACTTGTATGCCGTCCTGAGAATTTAGGTACCTTTATCTTAAGTCTACCATTAACAGTCATTGAGCTACAATTTGAATGGAAGTCAATGAGGCTCCATTGACCAACATCCATTTCTGAAGTTAAAAAGTATAAATTAGTACATTGACACAGCGGTGCAAGCTGGGCAAAATGTAGTGACAAACGGTGTTTGTAACATACAAGCTTAAAAATGTGCTAAATAAATGCAAACTAAGCATTTTTGATTGTACCTCATGCATTCTGTTATATTTTTCGGAAATAGTTTACATTGTATTAACCAGCATGTAATGCTGAGCAGCTGGATGTAGGAACCATATGTCTATCACCATATGAACCATGTGTCTATTAGGCTCATTTGCATAATTACAAAAGCATTAAATATATCCATGAGAAAAGTAATGTCTATGCACCGTGGTAACATGAACATTCTGACAGAAAACATATACAAAACACCACATTTTTAAGAGGACTAGCGTGTTAAAACATGTTAATTAAGAATTTTATTATGACCAACGTGTCCGGGAAAATGTTAGCTGTTGATTATTTCAATTGGAATTGAAAGGATGCGTCTGCACCTGTAGTAAGCATTACTACTAGCTTTCTTGCTAGTTTGTTTTATTTTTGTTTATAATTCAGTCACGGTAATTAAAATCCATAAAGGGAGACATTTTTTATGTTTTATTTATGGTTATGTCAATCAGTTAGGCTATATATACCTTTGTAATCATAGCCAAAAACATTATATTTTAAATTCAGCAGTCGATTGGTTGTGAATGTAAGTGATGCATCGGGAAAGTTGTATGTGCCAAGCTAATTGTTACATTTATGTTGCAGGGTAATTATGTATAATAATTATAATGAATGAATTATGATTAAGTATGAAGGTAATTCAGTTGTTAAGGATATATTAATGTACTTTGCGGATTTAAAAAAATATTTTGAAATACAATTGCTAATAAAGAACTCAATGTTCATGTTATGCAATGTTTGGTCCTTTCCTTTCATGTTCTGTTTATGTCAACCGAAGCCTTGGTTTCTTTAAGAATTTGAGTGGCATGCATGCCATATCTGTGACCACATACTTTATCTAAGCATGCAATCATTGTTAAAAAAACACGATTTAAATGTATTGATCAATCTATTGTCTGGTTTCAGTTTGCAGAGCTGACTGCAGAAATGAGAATATAAGCTTGTCTACTTCCAAAAGTTGTGTGGCTATCTATCTTCAGTATAAATGATAGACATTTGTTTGACAGAGGGCTTTGACTTGTACAAGATTGTTTGGGCGAGAGCTGTGGGAGGAAGCAAGGAAAACAATAGTACTTTGAGAGAATATGCCTTTTAATTACCGACTTATAGACTTAAAAAATAAGCACATGTACATAATACTATAAAAAAGAAGTAATCTTGCAATGGGACCTACATTTTACTGTAATCTGGCACGGATCATGCATGCACAAACGCAATTGCAAGCAGTACCTTGGTTTGGAGCGGCAGAATTGTTTTTGACACGGGCTGCGTGATAAAAAAGTAGTTTGACACGCTCGCAGTGTTCAGCATAAATAAAGCATAAAAAACTATTTTAGCTTTAATTTAGGTGAACATCTATCTGTAAAGGTAGTTCATTTTTCTAATTAACTGTTGCAATATATAGATAATTTTTCCAGACCATGAAGTAAAATATTGCCCATGTCAATCATAGAAAGGTTGAACTTTCTGCAGGTACCGCCTAGTATCAACTCTGTAAAGTTAAAAACGTTTTTTTTTGTCAATGATACATTTTACACTTTTAGTTTTCATGCATGTATACATTTGTTTTTTTTCATAAACATTTGGTAAGTAACACAAATCTGGAGCATTTACTGTTGATCACTTACTTACTTTTGATTGACTGTAAATCACTTAAAAAATAAATAAAAAAAATATGAAAAGACGTTTGTTCCTTCTACTAATAGTGATAACTAGATAGGGCTACCATTTCTGATGTGAAATTGTGAAGTATGCTTGCAGCACTGCAGTTACACTTGTAACCCTACCGCGAAAATGTATTTCCACATAACCACAGCAACCTGTGTGATCTTTGTCGTGTAGCGTAACACGTGTTGTCACACAAACTGATCCCAGATAATGACACCTGATTTACAAGAACCAGTTGAACATTTCCCAAGCCATTCTGCCTTACATGTCAGGCGTTATTAGCGCATTTCAAAGCTTCAAATAATCAGTGCCACTTAAGGCAACTCCATGCTAACATCGATCGGAAATTTCCAAAAGGGACTGAACTTCGCCAGCACAATTTCGTCACTTGGAAAACTCAGGCAGAAAAGCAGATACAGTTTCAGAGTTTTGGAATTTCCACTGCATCATTCACAGGGAGCAACTTTTGTGTGAATCATTGAATTTAGACAACGTCATACAGCCTGTGATGGAAATTGTCGACTACATCCACACACATTCACTTAGCCATAGGCAATTCAAGAATCTCATTGCTTAGCTGGACCAAGGGCTTCCAGAAGGACAAGGACTATGCCTAGGTTTCGGACCTTGATTATGGTTCTGGCCTTTTTGGTCGATTTGCTGTCACTTTGACAGACTGAACCTGACCCAGCAGGGTAAGTTAAAAATGCTGCCTGACCTGGTGCAAAGTGTGTTTGGGTTTGTCAACAAACTGAAGCTGTTCAAGGCACATATTCAAATGTATAATTTAGTGCATTTTCCGTGATCTACAACTGAAAAGGCCACAGGTTGCGTTTCTCGTTGACCCATTTAATGCGGAGGTGGACAGTTAGAAAGCTCCACTTGTCACAGATGAGGCTGCGGTTCAGTTTGAGATGAGCAATCTTTGTTAGGAGGACCAGCTGAAACCAGTTTTAAGGGAAGGAACCATTGAGTTTTGGAAAAGTGTGCCAATGGAAAAATACCCCAATATCAAACGGGCTGTGCTTAAGATAACGTCAATGTTTGGGTCAACCTACAAGTCACACCTACAATGTGTTTTCTACCCTGAAAGAGAGGCAACAACAGAATACAAGCCAGATTTGAAGAGGATTGTTCAAGTCAAGGAATGCCAGAAGTCACACTAAGCAACATGCACAGTAAAAGAAAAACGTTTTTCGTACATTATTATATTTTTGTTTGTGGACTTGGTTAAACTGAGAGAGTGTGTGCGTGCATGCGTGCGTGCGAGTGAGAGAGAGAAGCGAAGGGATGGGTTGATGTTCATGTGTGCCAAGGTGTATGATGTGGCCCTTTCGGTATCACAGTAAAAAATTCGGCTCTTAGTCTCTGGTTACCCACCACTGGCTTAGATAATGACACTGTATGATTCACAATAACCAGGTGAACCTTTTCCTTGCACTATATGTGTATGAAACTTTTAAATTGAAGGTGCTATCATAGGTTAGAAAACCGTTCTATCGATCCATTAGCTATACCGCTTATCCTATGTAGGTTGAAGCCTGTCCCAGCCAACATAGGGCAAGAGGCGGGGTACTCTCTGGACAGGGCGCCAGCCTATCACAGGGCCAACACATAGACAGACAACAACTCACTCTCACATTCCCACGTGCTGACAATTTAGTCACGAATTAACCTGCATATTTTTGGACTGTGGGTGGAAACAGGAGTACCCGGAGGAAACTCACGCCAACACGGGAGAACATGCAAACTCCTCACATATTCCCTCATGTTGATTACTTAAATCTGCGCTGTGCTTGTCATCTGGTGTTTGCTCTGTACCCTACCTTGCGCCAAATGAACCACATATTTCCTATCATGGGATTTCCATTAGTGAACGCTGAAAGATCTCCTGTGCGTTCAAAAGACTTCCGCCATTTTCACAGAGGCAAAAGAAACCTAAGTTAACGCTAATTACCTTATTATTATTTAAATTGAGGTAATCACACTCTGAAAGCTTTAATCATAATTAAAGTTTAAATGGTAATACAAACCGCTGGGCTTTTTTTTTTTTTTTACCATGCAACTGGTACATATCTATTGGATTAAGTTTCATACAATTACAGACTGAATGGTTACAATAACATACAAAATACAGGTTTTACTGTTTTTACATTGATATTTATTGTTTACCTTTATACTGTATTGAGGTGAAGGTCAACCTTTATAGCATACTGCACACACATCAGTGAACATTTTCCTGAGAAATATTTGTTATTTCTAGTTGTTTTTAGTTTGTCTTTTCTTAGTCGTGTCTGTTCAGTCTGTAACAACAGTTTTCCTTTTGCCGTCAAATTCATCTTAGTGAATAATAGTTATTTAGGTAGTGTTATTGCCTCATTGAGATTGTATTTTCCAATCTGATAAGTGAATCTTTGTAACTCCTGAAAATTACTTCCTGTCACTTGCAGCAAATAAAAAGTTGAAGTACATTAGTCTGGCAGTGCTGGTGGTCCAGAATGCATCTCTAATCCTCAGCATTCGCTATGTCCGCACATTGCCTGGTGATCGCTTCTACACTACATCAGCTGTTTTCATGGCAGAAGTGTTCAAGGTTCTCATCTGTCTTCTCATCATCCTGCTTCAGAATAGTGGTAGGATACTTGCTTGGCTCTATCCACGGGTCACACTATTAATTAATGCTTACGTTCAGAAATAGTTAGCTGATATAGTATTGTTTTTGACGAAATAGTAAAGCTCATTTGTTTTTAGACCATATGTGTCCAATGTTGCGATTAAAGAACTTAATGTCGTGTTAGCTGAGCTATTTACAGAAACATAAAGGTTTTTGTACCAAAGGTATACTTTCCTTTTATTTTCTACCCCTCTACCTTCTGGCCTGCAGGTAATCTAAGGCAGTGTGCATTATTCCTGTATGACTCCATAATAATCCAGTTTAAAGACACTGTCAAGTTGGCTGTGCCTTCTCTCATCTACACTTTGCAAAATAACCTGCAGTATGTAGCCATCTCTAACCTTCCTGCTGCCACATTTCAAGTAAGATGCTTAAATTTGTACATGAGTGTGTATGTGCACTGAAATACACTGTTGCCTTTATCCATACAAAATACTAGCATTTATTTTTTCTGCGTGGTTCCTTCAGGTGACCTACCAACTGAAGATTCTGACAACTGCTTTGTTCTCCGTGTCAATGTTAAGGAAATCTCTCTCCAAAGTCCAGTGGGTTTCTCTGCTCCTTCTTTTTGCTGGTGTGGCCATAGTTCAGGTACCAACTTATACTAAATTGATATTATTAAAAATCACTGATTTAACAGTTATTTACTATTTTATATATACCAATATCCAATCTACAGATTTTCTTTGATATTCTGCTTAAATGTATGGTATGGTAGTTGTCTATTTCCCAAAGGATCCAGGATCCATTGTCTCCTCCATTGCCTGAATTACAGTGAATCACATTACTTTTTTTTACTTTCTATGAATATAGTGCAATATAGTAGCCCTTATCAAATGTCTTTATCCAGAGGCCCAATAAAGTCAGAGTTTGGTTTTACACGACCCACCTCACCTCCAACCCCCCGAATGCATTCCACCAACCATGCTCCAACAGGGGCAATAGATATATAGCATATTGTTATTTGTCTATTCATTAATATTCTTAATTATTATTTATGTGGTTTATGATTACAAGCCACTTAGATCTGCTCCATATGAAATTAGATAACTTTGTTGTAATATTTTGCTATATAAACATATTTTGATTCAATTGAAAGTCTCTACAGAAGCTGAACATAAAAATACTGCCAACAACTCCAACACCACATAAAATATCAACTGATTCTCATGAACGGCATGAGCATACCATGTATAACTTCCAGTACTAATATGAGCTGTTTATTACTTCTAAACAAATAAAACATCCATAAAAAGTTTTACATTTAGTTAAAGTAATTTATGTAAGCCTAAAAGAAAAGGGAGGAATTCAACAAAACACAATGGCGAAAATGAATGGTCAGTGATTGATAGTTGGGCAGAATGACTGTCATGCACAGTTCACTTCTGTGACTGTCTCGCTCATGTGCTGTGTTTGGCGTTGACAGATGATTATTAAAAAATTTAATATTATTAGTTATTATAAAACGGCAATATACAGCCATCTGCAATCGAAATATAAAGACCAAGAACAGTAACATATATGGGTGGTAGATTTGAAGGGTGGAAATGGTTTATTTGTAGTTAAGACCTTTAGAAGTGAATGGAGGGTGTAATGTTTAAAGTACGCTAAAACTACTTCCATGTAACCATGGAAACTTGCTTAAAAGAAGTAGAATAAAGCACATAAATGCATATTTGTGATGAACCTTTGGAACAATCACTACTAATCATGTGGTTTTTAAGCGGGTCAGTCATCAATTACACATTTTACTGTAAGCCAAACAGATTTGTAAACACTTTATTTGACAGATGTTTGTGACATCCACCTGCTAATCCCAGGAGTTCTTACAAAAAAACTTTGGTACCCTGTGAAGAGTGGGTTTTACTGTAAATATAAACATTGTTTATTATGAGAACAAAATGTAGATATCAGTGATATTGCATAGGTCAATTCTCAATTCTTCTTAATGGGCTTATTTTCTGTACTAAAGTAAAAAAAATACTTTCAGTAAAGTTAGTTTTACATTATGTATGATCAAAGCTTGGCAAGCTTAAATAACCAAGTAGACAAAGTAAACAACAATCAATTCAAAGAAACAAACAAACAATCAATCAAAATTAAGCTATGGCCACCTATAACCTTTACTGTGTTAAATGTAATAGTTTTGTAATAGTTAGTTCA
>JAVQJS010055056.1:0-13094 GCA_036024795.1 Galaxias rostratus | reverse complement strand
ATATGTAGGTCTGAGTTCTTTTTTTGGCAAATTGCCTTGAAGTGTTCCCCCTCATTGCTACAGAAGTGACTCTGAGAAAACACAGCTGCTTCATGAGAATATGATGTCATCAGAGGACACAGAGACTGGTGTTGATTTTTAATAAAGACAAGACTGATGTAAAAATGCCTCAAACACTTTTGCAGGAAGAGCTGCAGGAAAAAAAACTTTACTTTAAAAAATTACTGCTACAAGTTTTAGAATACCTTTAAAATAAGAATAATTTGCAATGTCTTATTGCACCACCACTGCCCCATGAGTCGATAAATTCACAATGAATAAGAGCAGAACGTTATTACAGAAAATGATTAATCATTAATTAAACATCTTCAGGATAAAGAAGAAATGTTGTCATTGTCTTTATAAACAAGCATCGAGTAGGAGGGAAGATAAGGTCTAGTGTGCAGTGATTCATGGAACTCAAAAGTCAGAAGTGACCCCCAGAGCATCATTAACAGCCCCTCCCGGAGGTCACCTTAAGGCAGACAGAACTCCAACCCTCACTCACAAACACTGAGCCAGAACCAGATCCACAGAGACGAGACTGTTTGCTTTATATGAGCCATGGAAGGCAATGCTTCTCTATCAGCCTTCTCACATAGCGATTGAAATAACAAACTACACTTTCTCTATAGGTGGAACTTGCCAACAATTGACAGTGATATTCATGTTCACTCCATTAAGTTCACCACACTGAGTCAAGCGCCAGAGAGCAAAGATGGATCAGCTGCCTGCACTGAGAAAAGACATGAATGTGCCTTCTTTCTCCAACAAACAGTTAGGAGGACAAACTCAAATAAGGGTCAAAGACCAAGAAGGTCAAGCTGTTTTGTTGGATGACAACATTTTCCCTCTTGGATTAAAAATATTACCTCAGTAGTCTTAAAACGTCACATTCCAAAGAGAAACACAGACATCATATCAGTTATTTCTGATAGCAACAGTCTAAAAACCAGGAGAAAGGATATGGAGCGCAGATCAGGGAGGTGAGGATGAAAACAACCTTTTATAACCTGTCTGGATGTGAGGGGCCAGAGCTCCTGAAGTCTGCTGTAAAAGAAAGCTTTTAAAAAGAGCTTTGATGGTGGGGAGGCTAATTGTTGTTTTTGGTCTGTATTGCTTTAACAGAACCAAATGAAACCTACTGGGAAAAACACAGCTACGTTCTTAGGGAGTCACTGTACATGTATTAATTTAGAACCAAACCTGCAACTGCAACTGCAACTGCAACTGCTTTACACCAAAATTTAAAGACTAAATATATGCACCCTCCTTGTTTGGCTTGAAATGTATTTGTGTACAGTTTTGGTTGCTATATTAAACCCTGGTTTGTGCAATGTCTCTGTGGGATCTCAGACAGCTCTACCATACCCTTACACCTTATTGGCCACGGGGCACCAACAAACCTCTAGTATGTTTTTACAGCTTATAAGTCAGAGGTGAGGTAGAGTCTGGGGAAGAGTTGGTATCCCCAAAGTCCTATCTCTTGAAGACACACTTGACAAGCGCGCTCTCTCTCTATCTCTCTATCTCGCTCTCTCTCTCTCTCACACACACACACACACACACAAACCAGACTTTCTCCCAAAGGGGTTTCGAAACTGGGTCTCCAGTCCATGTTTATTATTCCTGTTGGATTCTCCCCACTGAGACAATAGATTTCAAGCCTTTTGTCGAAAGCTTTATTTTAATGGTATGTTTTCTCTACGTAGAACAAACATCAATCCATCTATGCATTGTAAGCACACAAAACTGTGTAACTATTATGGTTACCAATGTTTGATATAAACATGTTTTAAACTTTACGAAAACAGGTTTCTGAAAATATATTATTTTATACGATTTAAACAATACACCTGCTTACATAGCTTTTGCAACTGAAACATGTTTGCCAGTATTATGGCTCTTCACTTCAGTGAGAGCTCAAACCTCTAGACGGCCTAACCATACCTCCTGCTACCCATAAACAACAATGCCACCCTTCTGACCACACTCATCCTCCCTAGCTACTGCTGGAGACCAAAGCACTGACCTTTGAAGAGAAAATATGTTCAGAGACATCAACTGTAGCTAGAGCACAAGAACAATTTTCAACAGAACAGGTGTTACAGTAACAGACATTTTGAAATATCACTACTGGTATCTAAACTGCAACCGTGTAGAGATGCTGGCAATTTATAGAAAAATAGACATAAAAACTCAGTTTTTAAATTAAGTCATGACGGGATAAGAGTATATTTTGCGTTCGAGGAAGGAACCGTAATATAAATAAATTATGTTCAACTGTAAGAGCTTGGATTGCTGGCTGGACCTGGAACTTGAGGTACTCCAATAAAGAAAAGTTACTTTATTTTTTACACCAGTCATCATTGTTGCAAACAAGAGAGGACCCCAAGGGTACTTTCCACTCCAACCACAAGTGCACTGATGACACCCTCTGAAGTGCTGCTTATGGGAGCTGAGCGAGAAGAGCGGAGGTCACCCAAAGGGCTCCAGCTGCACCGGAGGATAAACGGTAAACGCGGGGATGATGGGCAGAGGTGTGGGGGCTGGAGTGTGAGGGCCAAGGGAGCACTCTGAACAGAGGAGGGTCCCCAAATCCTGGGCCAAGAGCAACAGGAGGAGCAGGACGGATGCTCCTGCTGGTTCTCCGCCCCAGCACTCAGAGAGACACAGCAGTGTCTCAGCCCCTCACATCCCTGCACAGGGAGAGAGAAGAGGCGAAAGAAGAGAGGATCAGAGAGAGGCCTACGCAATAGTCATGTATTGTGAGTTATGTGAGTCATTCCGCATTCTCTCTCTATCTGAGGCAGGTCAGGTGGCCTTCAGCCCAACGAGCGTATACTATGATAAATTCAAAGGGATTCAAAGAATTCTTGCCGGCAGTCAATCTTAGATTATGTGCGGCAGTGACACCCTAGTTCTCCTCTGAAGTGCAGCTGTGTTCCCATCTCCCTTAGAATGCGGCTCACCTCGTCTCTTCCCAGTGTGTCAGAAAGAGGTGACCTGCTCCTCCCCAAGTCAAACCAATCTGTCAGGACACAATAGGCCACCTCTCCCACCGTGTTGTTTTTGGAACGGCTATCCTTCAGCATGGCGTACTCGCCGACTTGACTGACAGAAATGAGCCAAGAAGACACACTCTGACTGATTTACTTGGCCTAATCTCAATGAACACTCATTAACCAGGTTTCACATTGTGCTTTTAAGGCGCTTTTTATTTGCGCACGTCATTGCGATGACCGGCGGGAACCGTCGAGTGATCTTGACCACCCAGCTGGGCTCTGCTCTCCAAGGTCTGACTTATATCGCTTTTGTGCACGGTAAGACGCCAGCTTCTCAAAAAGGAGCACATCCAGGATGAATAGCAAAAAACTAATAGTACATGTACGTTTCACCATACACATATCAGATCGTCTGACTTCAGCATGACTCTTTCGATATTTGTATTGGTCTTGCAGAAAAAACTGTCTTCAACACATTTTCTGAGTTACTCACAGATCTCTATACCATGAAAGATAAGGAGCGGACAACATTGACAGGACTGAGTTTGAGAGCATTTGCTTTGTTCAGACAGTTGAGGGCAGAATCTGTGAAACACATTAAAGATTATCTGTGGTAGAAGCAGGGACACCTGCAGGCCATGGCCCTGTGGACCATCTGTTGGCCACTTACAAGGTCAAAGAAGGTAAGAAGAAAGCAAAGATACCCTGGCTTAGTCTGTGAGTTGGTCTGGAATATGTTATTTACATGTTAATAATGAAAATGTCTATTATAACAGTATTGGTTACTTGGAGTAACATCCAACTTTAAATTTGAATGACAGGACATGGGCATGGGAAAAAGCCTACTTGTCCTAACTTTTAAGAAGGGAACCTTTTAAATGATCTTCTTTTGCTGCCCTTCTCATCTCTCACTAGCTCACCTCCATATGTTTCTTAGATTAGTGAGGAACCAAGAGAGTCGCGGTTGCTACATCAGCACAACCTGTCAGCAATCAGCCTCTCTACACCACCCCCATTTGGTCACAGCGGCTGCAGGAGCACACCTGACAAAACCTCCCACGGCTATGGAATGAGATCTCATCAACAAAAATAGCCCCATCTTATACCCAAGGGGATTGGGGGAGAGACCGACCCGTTAAACATTACTACTCCTCCAAACGTCGCCAATAAATCGACAGTTCTTAACTGAGTTGTGGATTGACTGCAATGGAAAAAAAGGGGCCTAGATACCTATGCACTGTGACTCATTTCAGTCATCATTATCACAGCACAGCCCATTGCGGCCAGTGAGGAGATTATTTCTCATTGAGGGTGGCTGATGAAAAAAGAAAGAGTGAAAGAGCACAGTGAGGTGTCCAAAAAATCATAGTGATTACTCAGAGTTACTGTTTCAAACAAGTCGCCTCCAAACATGAGTCAATTGGAAATTGAATGTTTCCATTCCCAATGGTGGTCTTGGGAAGCTACTTCAGACAGTGTTTAGTCAGAAGACAGGCACGAAGCATAAGGAGTGAAATCTCTGAGTAAATGGACCGTTAACAGTTTTTATTTAAGAAAAAAAATCAGTCCTGTAAAATAGATTGGGTCTCTAGTGATGTGCATGTGGTAAGAATAGCAGATCAACAAAAACAAGGTTGTGCCGTGAATTCTCAAAGTCCAGCACACAGTGTTAACGAGGGAGTCAAGTGATTTACACATAGGTGGTTTTAGGGATCACTGAGTACTGTGTGTAGTAAATCCCTTCCTCTCCAAAGCCTGGACTGATGTTGATCTTCAGGGAGCTTTGAATAGAATGGAGGAGACCTTCTTGTGTGTTGTCTGTGAGGGGTCCAATTCCATAGCAGTGGTTTCAACAATAATATATTAACTGCTAACTAAACCACAAGGGTGATCGACGATGTGTGGCCTTAGAAACTGTAAACCTGTGTTTGTTTTGACTTTTCTAATTGTTGAACTTACTCTGCTTACACGTCATCTGTCACCAAATTAATAGGGAGCACTCTGCAGAGAACAGGATGGGGTAGACAGGACAGCACTTTTACAGTGTTTATAAATCAACAGGTTAATAAATTGAAAGCTAAATGACTTTTTGCCCTTACCATATATCATGGTAGGGAACCAAATGAAGCCCTATATACCCAAGAGGGCAGAGGAATGCTTCTGTTCATAACAGTGATTTGTTGGAGGCTCTTAGGACTCTCAGTCGGCCACAGAAATATAAGATCCTATGCAGACCAGTTACTCATACTAACAAGCAATACTGCTTTTGCAGCAATTATTACATGCTCATGTGTTTGTAGTTTAACCTGTATGAGTTCTGTCAGAAATGAAACCTGTTAGAGTACAACATAAAGTGTTTCATTTGTACATGTTTTGCATCCTTTGCTTACAACTATTCACTTTACATACATATAACAATATAGTCAACTAGAATGGCTCAGCAAAGCTACATTAAAGTCCCTTAGATGACAAAATACGGTGTAGAATTAATCATTTGTAAAAAAAAAGGATGAATAAATATATAAGCATCAATGATGAGGAAGTTAATTATAGATAGGAAATTAAACACAGGTTACATTAGATGATGAACACTTTTCAAAACACTTATCAAAGTGATATTAAGACAGGGTTTGCATTTGAGAGGGGTGAGCTGAAGCTCAAAATGCATAGCACTTACAGCCAATTCTTGCTTTATACATCTAAAATAATATAATTTAACTCAAATAAATCTAAGATCATATATTTTACTTCTATCTAACTGTGTTTACAGATGTTCAGCTGCAGAGTTGGTGATTTCAAGGCATGAAACGAAACAGTGAATTCAGCTTTCTAAAAATGCAATTCCGCCATCTTCTGGATACAAATATATTGGAGCAAATACGCTCGATTTTAAAGTTACCAATAAAAGAAAGAGAACAAATTCACTGAACTTCAACATGGTTCTGTCAGTACTTTGGGTCTATAGATATGCAAAAATATCTTATTGCTCCAAGAAAAAAATATTTTTAAGAAGCCATCAATCAAGCATGTGTAACACAATAAGAAACTCCCAAAACTTTTTTCTCATTCTCACTAAAATGATCAAGGGAGATTAAATAAATCTACATTTTCTAGTGAGTACAGTTTAAAATTATTTAGATTTTTTTTTGTTTGAGAATATACCTGGTGAAACACAATAGCATTTGAGGATATTTTATTCTATTTAGAAATACAATGGCAATGTGTTACCTTGCTGTTTACAATTACAAACTGGGAAGACAAGTGCATGCAGGTAATTAATTGTTAAGAACTTTAGAGCAAAATTACACAAAAAATCATTAAGCATAAATCTAGCAGGACATAATCATTTCACAAAAACAGATACAAGAACAGTCTGCAAATGTCAAGAAACGATAATGTAAGAGAATACCAGCCTATTCTCTTTGTAGCAGTCACTTATGGGACGGGAGTCAAGAAGCTGCATTTTTTCTCTCTGAATGAAAAATAGAGTGACGAGTGATTTATTTGAGAGACCTGGTGATACGTTATTTGTTTGCAAGATCTCACCCTGTCCAATGTCCTGATGAAGACTGGGACATCCAGAGAGAGGGTTTCACTTTACAGGAAATATGGGCTCTGCCTCGGACTCCCCAGGAAACTCTCTGCATTCTCGCTTGCAAGACAAGCAGTTTGGATAATGCATTAATGTGCTTATAATCCAGAGAATGAATCTTTCTTCCATGAAACAAAAATCTGTTGATTCCACTTGATATTGTCCAACAGAGAGCTTAACTGGTGAGCCAAGACTTAAAATGTCAGTTTCGCTGTAGGTAACATAATATCCACACAATTGTTCGCTGTGCTGCATGTTGCATAGGAATCTATCGACTCACCATACAATCAATTAGACTTTGCGAGCGCTCTCTCTGGTGGAAACGTTGGACAGATTTCGTCGTTTTTAGTAGTTATTGTACAATATTTGCAGGGACACCTTTGTATATGTACATAAACTCCCTGAACCAGAGAGACATATAACACCAAGGGTCGTGAATCCTGTATTTGATACGGTGTCTCCAAATAGGAGCACCAAATTGTTAAAGAAAGTTTATTCATTCAGATTTTCAGATTTTTTAACATTTGTATTTAATTGATATATTGAATACAAAAAGTATGCGGGTCAAATTAAATTAACATTGTTTGATGTTAAGAAAGTAACGCTACCAATGTACCAATGTAATTTATGATACAACATGTGATAAAATGAGCAAGTAATCTATTCTAGATGATCAAATTAGTCTTAAACTTGCACTGCATTGTTAGCAAGATTATGACATCTTAATGAGTTATCTGTTTTCCAGAAAATCAAAGAATCAGACTTCCTTCTCTATCTTATTATTTATTTTAAGCAATGCAGCATGACCATGGGTATTAGCTGAAACAGCAACATTATTTAAAACCACATAGTCAAACCTATATAGCACTGTAAAGAGACTGTACATAAGTAAGGGTAAGCATGTATGTTTCAGTTACTGACCTTACAAAAGAACTGTAGTTCAAAACATTTTGGCAAAATTTAAATATTGTGATTTTTTCACAAATGTACACATTGTTGAAACTCAAACAAACAAGGCACCTTATAAATGATTTCATATACCATTATAAAATCTGGTCTACAATTTTTAAATGCTAAATGGAAAATACCAAATTGTGAATATTAGAATATAACAAGAAATGCATTTCCTTGTGCAAATGTGATGTGATGCCTTGCCGTTATTCAACTGATCACCTGTTTGTAGACAAGGGGGCTCTTGCTGCTACATCGGCAGTGCCTCATCATGATAAAATAATGGTAGACACATATGACGATGAAGTAGCCTACTGCGGTTTGTTTTTAGTTTCAACAAGGTTAGACATCATCAACAATGCTTGTTTGTTAAAAAAGGAAATATCCATCCATCCATCCATTATCAGAACCGCTTGTCCTATGCAGGGTCGCGGGGGGGGGGGGGGTCTGGAGCCTATCTCAGCTGACGTTGGGCGAGAGGCGGGGTACACCCTGGACAGATCCATCGCAGGGCTAACACATAGACATACAGCCATTCATACACACATTCACACCTATGGAATTTGAATTTGAATGAATTTAAAGTCACCAATTAACCTGCATGATTTTGGACTGTGGGAGGAAACCGCAATACCCGGAGGAACCCACGCCAACACGGGGAGAACATGCAAACTCTATGGAAATATGTTTCGATCAAATCTGGATGTATGAACAATAATTTCTCCTTTTTAAAATAGGCTTTCTCTAACTATTTAATTGAGGTAGCCCATTTGGAGGGGAGGCTCAATTTTCTGTTGTTTTTTATTGAATGTGCTACAGGGAAGCCAACCTATAAGTTGCTGGCTCAAGACATTTATCGTTTTATTCATTTTAACAATTCACTTAATGCAAATTCCCATTACCCTTTCACATCTTTCTTATTGGATGTAGATTTTCTGCTCTGAGTCTGTGTATGTCCGTCTCATTTGTATCAAATGCCAGGCCATAACAGTATAATTTGAACATGCTAACACCTTACCGTTTCGGAGCTCCAAATCTAGAGAAAACGTTGTCTGCCAAGCTAATGGTAAATATGCAGTATATTATATGAATGATTCGATTGTGTTAAGAAACTCAGTTATGTAGGTGCAGCACGGTGGCGCAGTGGTTAGCACTGTTGCCTCACAGTAAGAAGGTCCTGGGTTCGCTCCCCACCTGAGGGCCTTTCTGTATGGAGTTTGCATGTTTTCCCCGTGTTAGCGTGGGTTTCCTCCGGGTACTCCGGTTTCCTCCCACAGTCCAACAAACATGTAGGTTAATTGGTGACTCTAAATTGTGAATAGGTGTCAATTGTGAATAGGTGTGTGCGAGGTTGTACGTCTATGTGTTAGCCCTGCGATGGATTGGCGATCTGTCCAGGGTGTACCCCATCTCTCGCCCGAAGTCAACTGGGATAGGCTCTAGCCCCCCCGTGACCCTGCATAGGATAAGCGATTCTGATAATGGATGGATGGAACTTAGTTATGTGTCACAGTGCCTGCTCTCACTGTGGCAATCATAATTCAGGTTGGCTAAACTACATTGCATCAGCTTGTTACTGTTGACATCAGCCACAGTGTTCTTGTTGCGTCTACTTAACATCAATGCTAGATGGTGCTTGTGAAATCTTTCTGGACAGTAAATTCAATGGGGCCAAAACGACTAAAAATAATAGAAATAAACACACATGGACCGATAACAAGTTGTATGTATGCGCAACGGACTGCAACAAACCAAAGAGATGGGGGCACTGGAAAGGAATCTATTGGATCACAACTACGGGCGTTAATAGGGCGTCAAAATACACAATATAAGAAAGTAAAACTAATTTTCATACTCACACTCCACATCATAGAGGGGAGCCATCCCCAACCTGTGTCTTGTTTCCCGCTCTGACTCGGATCATGCCAACTACACCGAGCATGATGCTAGATGCCCCAAGCCCCATCTTCAAAACCAAGAGTGCAACCATATTATACTCTGCGACTGGGGCACATACTTTCGTCATTTCTACGCAGGTGATTTGGGAACATGTTGTGGTTCTTCACATATAATTTAATTCCAAATATACGTAATACCTTAACATATTTTGCAAGAGTGAAAGTGATGCTCCCATGGGTTACTTGTATAAAAATAACAATCTTTAAAAAGCACTTGTTGTTTTTAAAGCCAGGCTCATCATAGTGAGTTGGAGACGTTCTTCAACTGATTATTGTTCTGATGTTGAAATCAAGATGATTAATTAAATATATCAGAACAGACATTTAGGATAGGACTATGTAAAATGTGTTCTGTTTTGGTAAATGTGTGAAATGTGCTCTGTTTAGGGAATATTTGTCAAACATGTATTCAAAAAAACTAAAGACAATGCTACATAGCGGAAATGTTTGGGATTTTTTATTATTGCAATGTTCATAAAAATTTCTACCTAAACTTGATCGTTTATTGGAATTCTTGTATTTTCTAACTACATTCGATTTTATTGGTAAAGCAACATTATATTCTACTGTATTGTTATGTCATTGAATTCAAATTCAGTCATTCACTACTAGTCCAATATAATAAGTACCGGTAATTGTAAAATTATGTAGAGGGTGCCTATTTTAAACAAAATTACACAATCTTGTATAACGGCAGCGATGTTTACTCGGATACGTCATCTGAAAGAGCGAATAATAATAATAATAAGACATTATATTTATAAAGTGCTTTTCTAAACACTCAAAGACGCTGACACCAGCTAACACGCTAGCACTTCATGTTTATCCATGGTTATAATTCATTAGACACTAATGTGTTTGCATCATTAGTTCTGGTAAAGGGGCCTGCAAAGACCCTGTCCATAATTTTTTTTATTTAGTATTTCTTGTCTTGGCTACTTTTCATTGTCTATCTGGTTTTTATATGAGGGGTCAAGTCTTTCATCTGAAACCAAATGTTTTTTTTCATCAACGGGCTAAACTAAAAGAAGATATATTATAAATGTTCAGCACCATGCAGTCACACAGCTCCGGGACAGTGAACACCTGCTTTTTGCAATGCTTTGCCTTTCAGTTAACAAATGTTTGTTACAAGGAGCCCTACATCTTCAGACATTGTGTGATCTGTGGTGAGAAAGAAGTGATCTTCTTTTTTTTTGGGACTAATCGATGTACATATTGTAAAGTTAGCAATGTATTCAAAATTAAGCTATTTTGAGAAATGTGATAATTTTGCCCAGTTGCAGTCTATGAGAAGACAATATAAATAACCTGGACATAATGCCTTGTACCCACATCAATTTTAAGTTTGATTTCTTACAGTGGGAGAGTAGTGCGGTTTATGAAGTGTTTCTTAAAATCCGTTTTAGAAGTTGTATTACTTTATCGGACCAGACCTTTCCAAAATATACTCTACACATTGTTATTATGAGCAGTTTAGTCTATAATTAATATGTTCATATTATGAGCAGTTTAATCTACGATTACTTTGGATGTTACTGTTGCTCATGAAACACATTGTTTGAGAAAATAAAGTGTGCTGCACATATTTAAATTACCAATGGCCAATGAGTGGTATGATGTTGAAAGTAGATGATAATCGGAAAATAAATCAAACTGATAACATATTGGCAAAATGTAAAGTAATTAAGTTTCAGGTAAGTATTGTTATTGTCATTGTAACTATTCAAGTGGCAACGTTCAATACATTTGCAATGCCAATTTATTATGTTTGGATGTCTGAGCCTATGGACCAATCACATGTTACAGTTCTCTCTTTTTTGTCACACGAGGCAGCACACTTTGTATGATGATTGCTCTCCAGTAGTAAACTCTGTTTTGTATTTATCATTTTTAAAACATTTGACAAAAGGAGACCACAACTATTTAGCAAATAATCATCCCAACTATCTTTTAGTGATATCTTTTGAACTGCGTATTCATCCATGTTGGAGAACACAGTGACTCTTTGTCTTGAATATGTCTTTGCAAATTACTCCTAATTAATGTGCAGGCTTGAATGAGAACGCAGTGTTGTTCAACAAGCCAGTGGGAGGAGAATGTATGTCAGTTTCATCAGCTTGGGAGCAATCCACTGGCCTTGCTGGGTTGTTCTGCTTTTGTTTCATTTACTGGAACCCACCTCATTATGGAAAGTGCTGTTAAGCTAATTCAAACTCAAACTATGTCCAATGGATATGGATTTTTGGGTGTGTGGTTTGTTGCTAAAATCCCAATAAACACCATCTAGATGTTTTCTCAGTGATCTGAATTCTGCATTAAATGTGAGAGGACTCAACTAGAGATAAAGAGACAGAACAAAACAAATGCTGATCATTTCCTTTAGAGCTAAGCTAAATGAATCCCCTCACTGGTCTTTTTAGATAAGTCCTTGTGCTTCCTCCATTGCATGCAACGTTCAATGCAGGATAATATTGAACGTTCAATTGATTAAAATGCTCACTGAGCTGACTCTCTCTGGATAATCTGTCACAGTTTGCTAATTGCTTTTCAGTATTGGCCTCTCCGATATCTGCGCATGGCTAAGAAGATACAGATGATGTAGAATGTTTAGAAAATATCACTGGCTTTGTAGAAAACTTAAACATGAATGGTAATTTTGTTTCCATAAACAAACAGTTCAAAATCAAACAGTACATTATGGAGTTATTATAAATGAACCTCAGAGGCCCCCAACATCTCTTTTTTTATCACAAATACAGTGTACGAATTGACTACTGAAAATAATCAAAAGATCACTTCCAAAAATAACAATTTCACCAACTTAATATACAAGCATATACATCATAAGATGTTTTGTGAACTGAATCAATATGAAAATACAGATAAATTATGTAGCACCTACAAAACTAGAGTCTAACTTGAAACTAGCTTAAACAAACAGAAGCAAGACAGTGAAATGTAGACCCATACGGAATGTCAATAGAAACTTACTTCTGAAGCAATCACATTCAAGGGCCTGAATCCAGAATGCCAACATTGGCAGTAGTTAATAAGCTTACTATCACTTTTTAATTGAAATTTCAAAAAAATGCTTTATTAAAGTTAACCTTCAATCACTATTTCTAATTGTATGTTAACTGATATGTGAAATAGTTTCTGTGGAGAAAATGTATTCAACTTACGTATCCACAATGTGAAGACCCATTGCTCTTTTTCTGAGCCATAGAAACATTATTATTATTACTAAAATCTGTTGCAATTATTTAACTTATCAAAATGACTGTGTAATGCAAGTATAAATAATGCGGAACAATGTACATCTACACAAAAGTGAATATACAAACTTCACTATATTTATTCATCATTTTCACACTTGCTTCCCATTTAGGTAATCTGGTGAGAAAATTTAATTCCTTAAATCAACATATGTTACGTACGCTCTTTGTAAGCACGCAAGGTGTTTACCTTATTGTTATGTGCTGCCCTGTCTGTCTGTATGTTGTGCATGTTTCTCCCTCTATTCTCCTCACTGTCCTCTGCCCAGGT
>JAVQJS010055050.1:0-21071 GCA_036024795.1 Galaxias rostratus | reverse complement strand
ATGAAATATATTTTGCCAGGCAGATATCTTGCCTGGTAAGAAACGTTGACAAATCATTAAAAACTTGTTCAACCTGTTCTGTTTCTATTTCAATTATTTATATTTAAAAGAAGGAATGGTCTGCATATGGTTGTAACAAGGGGCTTGTATCAGTTTTATTTGTATATATGCACAGAACACTTTCAGTCAAATTACACATTAAAACGGAAAATGAATTGGTAATATGTAGTTGAGGTTATGCTTGTTAAAATCAACAATTTGCTAATTAGATTTACATTGGGTAATTTCCTGCGACTTCTGACTTGAGATGACAACATGGGCATTGAAGGGGGTGGGAACAAAAAAACTTGATTGTTTTTCAGACCTAATCCGAAAGTAAATCAGTTATGGCTTAATTTGCAAAATAAATCTTTAATTAGTAATACTAATGCTCATTCATATTTCTATATTACTACATAATGGCATTTCGCAACAGTTCAAAAATGTCTAAGATACCGGACCAAGTCTGGATCGTTTCAGCGGTGATAAATGGTGTAAATGTATTCCAAGGGGGCGCCCCTCCTGGCCAATCGCAGTGTCTACACCCACTTCGCCACCACCCCCCAACGCTGCACAGGCGCACTCATTTCACATGAGCTGCCATTTTGTGCGGAGCCTACTCTGCAAAAGCGGGAGAGGATTAAAAGAGACGCAGAAGAGTGCAATTCTTATCCATCTCAGCCAGTTTGTAGAACAGACTGTGTGCTTTCAGTCGAGTTAAGCGACGAGATAAAGAGAGCAACGCAGGTAAGCTAACACTACTTTCCAGACAAGGGGGAGTTTTGCAGGAGCTTTCCACGGCCTCTAGGTGTCACGATGGGGCTCTAGGTCCGGGCGGCTTACGGGGGGTGTTTGTCTCCCTCTATCGTTATTGAAAAATAATCAAAAAAATCATTTATAACACCGAAGTTCCAATGAATATACGCGGAAAGTTTCCTTTGAATGCTGTATTCGTTGGTCTCAGTAAGAGAGAAGGTTACGATGACTCCGTCGTTTTGGGCGAATGTTTAGGCCGGGCGTCCATTTTCCCTCTTCTTTGTTTCCTGTCTTTTACGGCTGAGAAGAAAAATAGCGGCTGTCTGGGCGGGCAAAATGCACTAAAGCGAAAAAAAGTGCAAATATTTTGAACATCAAATTTAATTTAGGTCGCCTGTAAATATATAGCTACCGAATATTGTTTTTTTATCCCATGCTGCCCGATGATTTATTGCGCCAATTATCATTGATAGCCCGTGTTACAGCGTATTGTTTCACACGAATCCAGTCCCCTCCTCAATTTAAACCGAGGCTTGCCATCGACAACAGGCCCCGGCCCAGCACGAGCCGCTGCGAGTCCCACAGTACCAGCTTTGCAACCAAACCCAATTTGCAGAGAAATGCCATTATGTTAGATACTCTTCGTACTCTAGCTAGTTGTTTTGCCTGACTCATAAGGTAGTTAAACGTCGTTTGCGATGTTTAACCCATTTGGTTAGCATGCTAACGAGTTAGCTTGTTGCGCACCCCGAAAATCACATCAGAGGATGACGATGCATCCATTGCCAAATAACCTCGAATAGTACACCGCGTCCTCTAGCTGGCCACAAATCACTATCTTTACTGCCACAAACTGAAGTAAACTGGTTTCCCCCCTTTTATTAGCGAAAATTACTTTCTTCTGTGCCATTCCGCTGTAGTTGATGTTGTTGCACCCATCGCCCGCTTGTCTTATTCTAAGCCCACCTAGAGCCACAAGTAGAGAGTGGCTCAAACGGCGGAGAGCTCCCTCTACAACCGGCTAGTAGAGGTACAAAAACACCTACCAATACCAATGATACTCGGTGACAAACGGTTTACCAAATGTCATAATCCCTTGCCAACAGTTTTCCTTTACCACACGGTTTGCATAATGTAACATTCCGTGAGATTCTCTATGTTTGGGGGGCACCAATGCACCTCAAACTTAAAATGTGTCCATTGAGAGGTGAAACTAACTTCATGTCATTCATTAAGATCCGAAATAGTAACTTTTTTGCATTTCCCTGCAGGTTGATTTGAGTGTGAGCCAGCCAGGTAGCAGACAAAAAGGCAGGCAGGCAGGGAAGTTGAATCAGGTGTCTTGGTCAGGGTTTACCTGTCCTGAGGAAGGCTGAGGAAGACACTGGGCTGAGCTACCCAGGTCTAGACATGAGAGAGATGAAGTATGGCTTCCTGTACCAGGTAACTTATGGTTGGTGGAGGTGCAACTCAACTGCAGCACTTCTATGTCAGGGACTGTAAAACTACTATTTCGTCACTTTTTAGGGTTGGTCTACATTGCAATTATCTTAACAGAGTGTAGGAATCATACATATGTGGTACGTGAAATCCAAAGACAAGGGTCCTGAATGTGGAAACCCTACTCTGGTTTTCTTTTTCCTGTGGTAGTCTAAATTTCATTTAGCCTGTAACCATTGCTGACTGTTTTTAACTCATAATTAGTGTCCTCCTAGGTGTTACCCATGGACCCTACAGATGGGGTAGTGGAAGACCCTGGCAATGAGGGAGCTTTCAAGGCCAAAGACTTCCCCATCATCCAGGAGGTCCAGGTGGGTGCTGAAGACTCCTCCATGGTGGTAGCCGACCTCCTCCAGCAGGCCGCGGAGGCAGGAGGGGTGGTCGGGGAGCAGCAGCAGGACGGAGGGGGTATGGAGATGGTGGTGATGGAGGAGCTGGACCCGGCGCTGCTCCAGATGAAGACAGAGGTGATGGAGGCAGCCGTGGGGGTCGGCGGGGCCACAGTGGTTGGAGGCGTGGCCGGCGCCCACCAGGCAACAGTTACCACAGTGGACCAGACACAGATCATCACGCTGCAGGTAAGAGGAACATTACCACACAACCCCCTGCATGATCCTGATCCTCACCTTTGAACCGCACCGTTCATTAGCCACATGACCATTGCTTATGCCTGTGGTACGAGATCGCGGAGTATAAAGGAAGCTTTGTCTGCTGTAAGGCCGGCCTTTTACCTGACCTCTGACCTCTGCCGCCCCCTCCAAGGTGGTGAACATGGAGGAGCAGGCGGCTCTAGGGCTGGGCGAGCTGCAGCTGGTGCAGGTGCCCGTCTCGGCGGCCACGGTAGAGGCTCTGCAGCAGGGCAGCTACACCACAGTGGACACCAGCGCCATGCCGAAGGATGGAGACCCGGTCATCTGCCACACTCTGCCCCTGCCGGAGGGCTTCCAGGTACCAAACCAGCCCTGTATACACACCTAACAAACAGTTATACATGTATCAAGCTATCATATATAGATTACTCTGTTTGTTTAACCTCATTCCCCCTCTTCTTTCAGGTGGTGAAGGTGGGTGCCAACGGTGAAGTGGAGACGGTGGAGCAGGAGGAGGAGCAGCCGCACCTAGGGGAGGAGGAGGAAGAGGAGGACCATGTCCACCTGGAGGAGGAAATGATTCAGCCCCAGCAGGAGGACCTGTCATGGGATAAGGATCCCGATTATCAACCGTCTGGTCCCGCCAAGAAGACCAAAAAGGTGAAATATTGAGACTTATCATTGAGTATTTTCTTTGAAAACATCTGAAGCCAGACTTAAAAAGACAACACGAACGCAACACCTGTGATTCCTTGGCCATAGGAGTCGCTCGTTTTGAAATGGGTAAAAAACCGACACGGTGTCATTTGTTTGCCGGGCGTCTCCAGGGTAAGAAGAGCCGCCTGCGGTACAACACGGAGGGCGAGAAGGACATGGACGTGTCGGTGTACGACTTTGAGGAGGAGCAGCAGGAGGGCATGCTGTCTGAGGTCAACGCCGAGAAGGTGGTGGGCAACATGAAGCCCCCCAAACCCACCAAGATCAAGAAGAAAGGTGAGTCCGTTTGTGCTGGTTGTGGAAGAGCGCCCTCGGGTCCCTTTACATTACGTTGGGTGGAAACGCCTTTGGCGTTAGAAACCCGTTTTAGTCTCTGCCATGGTTTGGTCCGTGGCTCCACCACCAGCCCTGCCACTGCCACGCGTGGTGTCGTTTTAAAAGCCCCTCCCTGACGTCTCCCCCAGGCGTGAAGAAGACGTTCCAGTGCGAGCTGTGTAGCTACACCTGTCCCCGCCGCTCCAACCTGGACCGCCACATGAAGAGCCACACGGACGAGAGGCCCCACAAGTGTCACCTGTGTGGGCGCGCATTCCGGACCGTCACCCTGCTGAGGAACCACCTCAACACGCACACCGGTACCATGCTGCGGACACACACACACACACACACAGACGCAAGCACGCCTGGCAAAAAGACTTTGGATGAATGTGTCAATTGATCCTAACGCTTCCCCCCTTTCTCTCCTAAGGCACCCGGCCCCACAAGTGCCAGGACTGCGACATGGCGTTTGTGACCAGCGGCGAGCTGGTGCGCCATCGCCGTTACAAGCACACCCACGAGAAACCCTTCAAGTGCTCCATGTGTGACTACGCCAGCGTGGAGGTGGGTCTTCAAACAAAGAAAGCTTACCTGAAGCTTCAGCAGTGCATTTCTCTTCAGGCATCTCTGTCCGGATAGGCGCCGGGCTTGATCCACAAGCCAATGGGTTCTGTATTGTGGACTCAAGTAACCGGAGAAGAATACAGCGTCTTCACTCCAGTAGGAAGAATATGTCCAATACGAAAAGCCTCTCTGCCTCTGCCTGTCCCCAGGTGAGCAAGCTGAAGCGCCACATCCGTTCCCACACCGGCGAGCGTCCGTTCCAGTGCAGCCTTTGCAGCTACGCTAGCAGGGACACCTACAAGCTGAAGAGGCACATGAGGACACACTCCGGTACAGGCAGCGCCCACTCACATCCTGTCCCCCTTACCCTCCAAAACACCCTCTGTAGATTCATTTCATCGCCAAACACCCGTCGATTTGTAACGCGCGTCGTTTGGAGAGTACCAACGAAGCTCACTTGTTTTCCTCTGGGCCGCGCAGGGGAGAAGCCATACGAGTGCTACATCTGCCACGCCCGCTTCACGCAGAGCGGCACCATGAAGATGCACATCCTCCAGAAACACACGGAGAACGTGGCCAAGTTCCACTGCCCCCACTGCGACACCGTCATCGCCCGCAAGAGCGACCTGGGTACGACCTCTTGTCTTCTGCCTGCGGGTATCGGTGTGGGTCGGCAGGGTTGTCCTTAGCCAAAACTGAACGTGTGCGTGTGTGTATGTGCGTGCTCTCTCTCCCTCCAGGGGTCCATCTGCGCAAGCAGCACTCGTTCATCGAGACGGGGAAGAAGTGTCGCTACTGTGACGCCGTGTTCCACGAGCGCTACGCCCTGATCCAGCACCAGAAGTCACACAAGAACGAGAAGCGCTTCAAGTGCGAGATGTGCGACTACTGCTGCCGACAGGTGAGGCACACTAAGTGTGTTTGTGGTAACATTTGAATAAACGGTGCTGGTCTGGTCTGGTCTGAATGGCTGGGGGTGGTCTTTGTGCAGGAGCGCCACATGGTGATGCACAGGCGGACCCACACCGGGGAGAAGCCCTACGCCTGCTCCCAGTGTGAGAAGAACTTCCGCCAGAAGCAGCTGCTGGACATGCACTTCAAGCGCTACCACGACCCCAACTTCATCCCCACCGCCTTCGTGTGCCCCAAGTGCAGCAAGACCTTCACCCGCAGGGTATGCCATCTCAGCACTTTGAGGGGGGGTTACTTCTTATAATGGTACCGCGACACTCAACCGGCGCTGTCTGTGTGTCCCGTGCAGAACACCATGGCCCGCCACTCGGAGAACTGCAACGGCGAGCGGGACGACACTGAGGAGAACGGGACGCCCACGCCCAAGAAAGGAAGGCGCGGGAGGAAGAGGAAGATGCGCAGCAGGAGGGACGAAGAGGACAGCGGTAAGGCGTCGCGCCGGCCGCGTGATTCAGCGTTGGTCGTATCCGACTTAGGTTTTCACTTTCCCAAATGGGAGCGATGTGGGTGAAACCGACAGAGAAATAATCAGGCAGCCTTTGCTAAGACAGCGTTTCTTTTGGAAATGGAACTGGTGTTGATGTTGCGTTTGTTGACCCCCCTCCCCCCGCAGACGAGAACGCGGAGCCCGAGCTGGACGACGATGACGAGGAGGAGGAGGTGGAGGAAGACGTGGAGGCGCTGCTGGAGGAGGACGAGGAGCCCGAGATGGAGGTGGACCAGGCCCCCGCCACGGTGCCCGTGCCCGCCCCCGAGGAGCCGCCCGTCAAGCGGAAACGCGGCCGCCCGCCCAAGAACGCACCCAAGCCTGTCCCGACGCCCTCCAAGTCCCCCCGCGTGGCCGCCAAGGCTGCTGCTGCTGCTGCTGCTGCCGCCGCTGCCGGTGAGTGGAGCCTCTGACCCCAGAGGGCGCTGTGAGCCCCCGTACTGGAGACATGTTCGTCCTCTCACGTACTAGACAGCATTAGAGAAAGTGTTTCCGGGTAGCTTTGTGTTCTGGTTAGCCTTGTGAGAGCGTACGTGTTTGGGGGCTTTTATTTAAAGGGGTTGCAATAGGACATAGACGTAGAGGATGTAGACAATGTTCCTGATTTGCCCTGCGTCCCTCCCCAGCCGCAGCCCTCGTCCAGGTGGAGGACAAGAACCCGGGCGCCGTGGAGAACATCATTGTGAAGAAGGAGGACGGGGAGGCGGCGCTGCAGGAGGAGGAGGCGGCCGAGGGCCCAGGGGAGGCGGGGGCCGAGGTGGCCGGGGAGGGGGCGGAGACTGTGGAGCTGGCCGCGACGGAGGAAGCGGCGGCCGCCAACGGAGACCTCACCCCGGAGATGATCCTCAGCATGATGGACCGGTGAAGGAGCACAACGTGCTCACTACACACACGCACACGCTGACATGCACACCGCTGTGACCCAAATAAACACACACACACATACGCACGCATAGCCTATTTAGTGTGGCGACCAGGCCGAGGGGGGCTTACACACATAAACACCCATTCACCCTCCGGAAATCCCAAGAAAATGGCCTTCCCTCCCCCTCACCTTTCTCCCTCCACGGGCCCTAACCCCACCCCTCGAGAATTCTCGGTCCTAGCCAACCCACAACATGTTAGGGTGGCATTTCATACTCTTGAATAAGTTAGTGTGGGTTTGTTTTTTTCATTCTACCTTTCTAGTGAAACTTTTAGAAGGGGTGAGGGTGGGTTGTTCGTTTTGTGTACTAACGTGTCTTTGGCTACAGTCTTTTTGCCCGGATGCTATCTGTTCCCTTCCACAATGTTCTACAAATCCATGCCAGAGTGAAGTCGCCTTGTGAGCTTGGAACTAAAAGGGCTGCAAACATTCTGGAAAAGAACACATTGGTTGTCCAGAATGGAGGAGTCCGTAGTCGGACGTTTGATCGAAACGAGTCCAAGTAGTATAATAGCCTCTTAGCTAGCTTGCTCTTCTCCTTATAGCTAATTCTGACATGCTCGCTGCCAACCCTCTGCCTTGGAGTCTTGGACCCTTATAGTCCTGTTCTATCTGAACTGTCACTTTGCTTGACGGACAACCCCCATTCCAACCTTGTGTATGGGACACTTTTGGAGTTCCATACACCGGGGTATGCTTCCTTTTTTGTTTTTTTAGCTTATTTGCGACCATTAATTTCTGCATGTCTGGACGATTGCTATGGATCCATTGCTGACCAGTGCGATCAATTCCATGTTTTGTTTCGAACGAGTTAGTTGGTGGAGCGGAACCAGGGGCTTCTAGTTCAATTATGGATTATTTTCTCCCTCTTCTGACATCTTTTCCCGGCCTAGATTGTGAGGTCTACTTTGATCAGGTGTTGAGAAACTAGTCACTTGGTTAAAATAATTGAATATTTCTCCGTTGTTTTGTTTTTTCAACTCTGTACCGTTAGGCTCCTGCTCTTTGGACGCTGACATGTTTAACCGAGCGAGGTGTCGGGCACGGCCAATGCATTGCCCCAGACCGCGCCCGTTCGACTTCACCATTTCAGTCGTGTGGAAAATGCATTTGCTTTGTTTTAGCTTGTAAATAATCTTTCTTTTTTTATGATTTATTGAAAGCATTTTAATCTTCTGATTGCGGGGGGAATAAGTTAGGGAGGAGGGGTTCTAAAGACGAGCCTGACCTGTGAGCGATAAAAGGAAACGAGACGAACGTTAGAGTCCATTGTAAATCACGGATATGGGGTTATTGATTCTTCTTTGTTGATTTGATTTGTTCTTCATCAGCGTTTTTATGAAATATTTTTCCCGTGGCTAAGCAGCACCGACTTGTTGTGGTTCTGGACGTTCACATGGTTTCTACTCTCCTTTTAATAATTCAGTTTTGCTCAGTGGCTTGACAAGATTTTTCTATCCACACTATAATTGCCAAAGGTGCCTATGTGACCTTTGGGCATTTGAATGATGGTTTATTTTTGGGGAGAGAGAGAGAGAGAGAAAGAAACTGGTAAATGAAGATGTATTGTACATAGTTTGATAGGTCCAAGTTGCAAAAGATAATTGTCATTTCAACCACCATCTAAACTTTTCTTCTGAATGAAGCCTCTATACTTTGTGTAATTAATAGTTTGTTTTTTCCCTCCGATGTTAACACTCTTAATGACTACATACCCAGAGTTTTGTACCTGTCTCTATCTGTCATTTGTACACGTGGTGGGGCTGGGCCTGGCCAGTTTCCCAACGCATGGTTGCTAGCCAAAGCGATTCAGTCTGCTCTCGCAAACATAGCACCCCTATTCCAAAACGTCACTATTTTCATTTTTGTAATCTCTTTGTTATATGAACAGACTTGTCTAGCATCAATCTGATGGTTTTCCCTTTTTTTTTTTTTCAGTACTCATGCCTGTGTTCTTTTTGTAGACATTAACTTTAGTTTGAAATGGCTTAGTAAGGGCCCCAGCCCTGAGGAGGCCAACATGCGCCTCTCTGTAGTGAGGGGGACGTGTCGGTTGGGAAGGAGAATGTATACGCTGTACAGCTGATGAATAAAGAAGGAAGAACTCACGTTGGCCCTGTTTGATCTGTTCTGTGTGTCCTGTCTATTGTTGCTGCGTTCTACACTCAAAGGTTGGATTACAAATTGGGTCACAACATTTTGTCTCATCTAAATGCCAAGACCTTTAGGAATGGTCATTCTCTGTGTGAATTCATATTAAATGGTCAGCTGCAATCAAAAATAATGCCTCCGTATAGACTGGTCAAAAATATTAAAGGAGCACTTTTTAATCAAGAGTATTTTATAAAGTCAATTTAAGTTGTGAGATATTGATTTGGTCAGTTAAGTAGCAGAGGAGGTTGTTAATTAGTTTCAGCTGCTGTGGTGTTAATTAAATTAATTGCAGGTGCACTAGAGGGGCAACAGTGAAATTAACTCTCATAAAATAAACTGTTGAATTCTAATCATCATCACGCAAGTTTAGGTTACCCTCTTGTTCTAACTCTCCCTTTAGACCTTGAGTTTGGAAATAAGGTCAGAATATTTCCGCTCTCCTGGCAGTGATGTGTGGGATGACTGAAGTGCACCACAGGTCTTTTCTCTATAATGGAGAGCCAATGCCAGTGTGATTAGTTACAGAGGGTGTCTCTGCAGACAACTCAAATTAATTCATCATAACAAATTAAGCTTTTGTCTTTTCTGAAATGTTTCTCAAACCATTTTAGATCTTGTTAATCACTACATTCCACAGATCTCAAAACCATCCTTTGACATGCAAAATGTAGGCACAAATGGCTTATGAATAAATAAAGAACGCTTTGCTTATTATTTATCTACCACATGCAAGACAATTAATCTTGTACACCTTGTTGATTGTGGCCCATTGTGATCTAAATAAACATCTAATTACTCGAGCTAGGCTGACTTTGTTGAATTCTGATTAACAGAAGTATTTTTCCACAGTCTGCGTAGTCATAGCAATTCATAGTGGAGACTTATTTGTCTCTTAACTTGTGGTCCAATATTTACATCTAGTGGTCAAACAGGGTGTAGCAGTCGGTAACTGCCAAGAGCAGTTGGCAATTTCCCGAAATGAATGACAAAGTACAATTTGGATTTGGGTTTCATGTTCATTATTCAAACTTAGTTGACTTGTAGTACAATTACAATTCGTTTACTATGAATGCCACTTCAAAATTCAAACATTGCCGATCAGTGATGGTAACAGGGTCAAACTGAGGGCTCGGGTTGCAGATAGTGAAGACCTTGGCGACTGGCCTCTTTTCACCTGGCAAGGTCATAGCGACTGCTAGAAACCTCGGCCGGGCTCAAGTAGGTGTTGAAGACCGAAATAGTTTGCAGGGTGTAGACTGCATGCGCATTACTTTCGTATGCAGTTGCAAACAATTATTGAAGCGATAGACCCGTACCGTACCAGATAATTGTATTATTAGAATAGGAGGAGATTATGGGCTCCATGGAAATGTATCCATAACGAAATTATGGAATATAAACAGCCGTCCTTGGTACTTTCAGTGTACTCTTCAGGTATTCTGTTTTGAAGGAGCTGCACAAACTTGCAGAAACAAATCCAAACATCCACATCATCCCTCTTGGTAAAAAGAACAGTACCTACTTTTCCTTAATGTACCAAAACCTCAGCTGTCACCATTGGGCATTGTGCTACCACTTGCATTTAAATTTACTTGACTAAATGTAACGTATTACCTTCCAACTTTTTAATAATGCGTGTCTCACAGGTCACCAGCTCACGAGCCCTCTTGTTAAGCCATCACATGCAAGTGATATGTATCGTGTTTGCCCTCCAACCCTAAACAGTCTAACTTCATTTGTAAATTTTTTGGGGTGAGAATGATCTAAAAAAGCAATATCGGTGTCAGACGTATTGAGCCAGGATAGCATCGAGCGTGCAGCAGGTGAAGTGGAGGGTCTGGTGCAGGAAGAGGGTCTAAACTGCCTCATCAACAACGCAGGGATCAACGTTATGGCCGATTTAAAGACTGCCACCGCCTACATGATGCTAGAGAACTTCCATACCAACTCAGTCGCTCCTCTCATGGTCACCAAGGTAACCCAAACCAAAGCCACTTCTCAAATTCTCCCTCAATCATCTTCTGAGTCTGTTTGACTTCTTCAACCAATTGTCTAGCCCTGTCGTGCTTCTGACCGCCACAGAGCAGTTCTTTCACTATTGAACATCTTGCTGCTGGCCAGAGTAGAGCTTTTGTATGGATAACCATTGTATGCAGCTAGAGTTCTTCTGATGATACAAGTGTCTGTCCTTGCCAGGGGTTCCTGCCCCTCCTGCAGAGGGCTGCTGCCCGGCTCGGGGCAGGAGGGGCAGCGGGTGGGATGGGAATCCACAGGGCGGCTGTCATCAACATGTCTTCTCTCTTTGGGTCAATGGACCTCAACCAGGGAGACATGGTCAAAATGTACAAATGGTACCCTTACAGGACATCAAAGGTAATTGTCCTTATAAGTCATTCATTAATGCAGAGTTTTGTTGTTTTGTGCTTGGTGTATTGAAATGCTCTTGACCATGTTGTCTTCATCAGAGTGCATTGAACACGGTGACCCGCTGCATGGCTGTCGACCTGGAGGCTGGTGGCATCCTCTGTGTCTATCTTTGTATCCTGGCTGGTCCCGCACTGACATGGGAGGACCAAGGGTAACTGACCCGGACCGGAGTTTTTGTTTGTGTGAGTGTTGTTTGCTCAGTGCGCTAACGCTATCTCCACACAGGCTCCGCGGACTGCAGAGAAGACTGTCACTTCCATCCTGCCTCTGATTGGTGGGCTTACTGAAAAAGATCACGGTTCTTTTCTCAATCACACAGGGGAGCCATTGCCATGGTGATCCTGTGCACTAGCAATACACAATCTTCTTAGACACTCAATTTGAACTAAACCTTTGTCCTGGGAATAAAAGCTTAATTTTACACCCACATATCTTCATTATTTCCTCGACGCAGATGGAGGGGGCCTTTTCCGCCTTTTGTGTTTTGTAAGTGTAATGGTGAAGGCATTCTTATTGTAAAGAGAATGAGGAAGGGTGCGTAATTTCATGTGGAATGTGTTGCAAAATGTTACACGTCTCGCTTGGTTTTGCTGTAATTTCAAAGAAAGAATGGTGTCCTGACACGAGTCGTTCTCCGTCACACCTTCCTTGCTCCTGATTTGGGTGCAATGATGAGATAGAGCAGAGACAGCCGACTAAGTAAACAGACCTTTGCACGGTGCCCATTGACTGATTTCCAAATAGTAAGAGCCAATAGCATTGCTGTTTTCTGTATTACATTTGTTTTTGAATAGACACAGACATCATCTGTTTGTTTTGAATAGACGCTCAAACAGCACTTTATCAGTGATACAGAACTGGGTAGGCCCACTCTAAAAACAGCCTGACTCCTTTGAGGGATTGATTCGGCAAGATGTTGGAAAACATTCCTGTCTCGTTCCAAAGGTGTTGTACTGTGTTTAAATCCGGGAACTGGGAAAGCCACTGTCCTGATGGTCCAGAACATTCCCCACATCATTACACCACCAACAACAATTTGGACTGTTGACACGTGGCAGGTCAGGTCTATGGATTAATGTTGTTTTCGACAAATCCTGAACCCCCCATCGTGTGCCTCAGCAGAAATCGAGATCCTTCACCTGTCCGGTTTGTGGTGAGCCTGTGTCCACTGCAGTCCCAGCTTTCTGTTCCGGGTTGAGCGAGCTGGGACACAAAATGGCCGTCTGCTGCTGTGGTCCATCCGCCTATAGGTTAGCAGCAGAATTAATATTTACATGCTTTTCTGCCCACCATCACTGTGCAGAGAGGTTGTAAGACCACAGCTTCTGTTCAAACCCGTCTGGCCAGTCTCTGTTGACTTCATCGACAAGGAGTTTTTGTCCACAGAGCTGGTGCTCACTGGATGTATTTCCTTTGTTGTACCATTCTGACAGACTCTAGGGACATTTGTCCATGACAGTCCCAGGAGAAATATTAAAACCAGCCTGTCTGGCACCATGCCACTGACAAATTCATATGTTGACTTATTAACAATGTTCATTATTATTATTATAGTATACTTTGAGGGATATTACTTCAAGCTGCTGCCACACAATTGGCTGATTAGATAATTGTGTGAATGATAAGGAGTACAGGTGTTCCTAATAAAGTGCTTGGTGAGTATACATTTTAATATGATGAGGAGCGAAAATGGTTTCATATGTTGGAGGGGGCCACAGACTCCAGCTTTCAGGTCAGACGGAGAAGAAGACACAGGAGGAGAATAAGAGAAAGGAGAAGAAGAGGAAGAAGGGTGTGCATGTGCTGTAATCTGATGTCTGATTACTCTATGTGAAAGCTACACTGGAAACCGACCCAACCAGTTAGCTCAGGTGTGGGCAGCAGCAGCAGGAGCAGCAGCAGTCAGGTGCTTGTGTGTGTGTTAGTTAGCAAGCGTGGTGTGAGGGACAGACAGACTCACTGTAACAGGACAACACGGATGCTGGTGGCAGGGGGAATACCAGTGACTCTCCTGAAAAAGGTGAGGGTTTGGATTTGACTTTGTTTAGAATGGGACGTGTGATTGATCATGTTTTCCTCAATAGTGATAGAGGGAAGCTACTTTAAAAAAGATTCATATGCATAGCATTAATTATATCCAAAGTAAGTCACATTTTATTCAGCGGTTGTACATGAATAGTTCAAGAGGCTCTTACAAAAATATTTCAATACCAGAGTAAGGTTATTACTGAAACCCTTATGTCTTCCGTACAGCAATTCTTTTTTAACATTGGTCTTATTTTTGCATGACATGGCACTAAAGAAGAATATATAATCTAATTTGAATGTGGGAGTCCCTACAGGGAAATGGCAGATAGGACAACATAGCTCTAGAATGGAGCTTGCATCAACATTTTAGGTTTACTAAAGCCAAAATGTTACTCACAGACCAGAGTGTCCAATTTCAGATCAATAACATCCGGTCTAAGGACGTTCGTCTGTCTAGCCTGGGAGTGTGTGTTTAAACAGTATGATTATAATATCTATATCACTATGGACGGGGAACACAGAGGTGGAGCCATGATGATGACAGTGATTAAGATGCCCTCTGGAGTGGACCTGTCCAGCGAGCTGAGGATGCCCTTCTCTGACGAAATCAAGTTCTGCATCCTGGCTGTCTCGGTCACTCTGTTTCTCGTGGCCATGGGAATTCTAATATGGCAGACCTTCAGGTGCTGTACACAGCAGAAACGCGCGGAGCCAGAGATTGGTAAGTTGAGTGTTGTGGTGTATTGCAGAGGACTGTGAAGTCTCTGTGCCTTAGCCCACTTGTTCTTTAGCATCCTGACATGGCAGACCTTTTCAGTACAACCATGTCCAAATCAAGGTCAATGCTTTGAACTCCTTAAAATGGAGCTGAGTAGATGGGTAAAAAGAGCCAGATCACAGCTGGTTGTTCAACATGCGCTTCCAAAAGATGTCTCATTCGCAGTGGTTTGGTGTGTCATGTTCTGTATCCCAGGGAATGGTGTCCTTCTCTACTCTGATGCTAAACCAAGCACATCTAGGCATGGCCATGACAGTATCCCTGACACCAAGGTAAGGTATGGACAACACGCAGAGAAGGTTCTTTTAAGAACTCGTCAAAAACCTTATCAAAGTTGAAAAACATAAACATGCTGTCCAAGCATCGCATAAATTTAGACACATAGATGACAAACATTTCAATGATTCATGAATGAATGCACATTAAAGTCTTAAAAAAAAACAATTCATGCATTCTTGGTTTCTAATTCTCTAAGTTTGTCCCCTTAAAATCACACTGTCACCATTAGAAATTAGCGAGGAAGCAGTAACCCTCACATGCGCACACTCCGACAGTCACATGAGGAGTCTCATTGTTCCCACTGGGTAAACCCAACGTTGGGCAGACTGCATGTATGTGTGGGAGGTGTGAGGTGAAGTTGACAGGCACCTGCATTGAGCAAATACTGTTTTTGTGGAGAAAAGTGCTGCCAGTAACACTGCAAAAACAGCGGAGCAGACAATGTGTGCCAGATTCACTTTTCAAAAGAATATGTGTTGTTCACGTCAATCGATGAAAACAGTCGAACTCTGCATAAAACCCAGACTGTGTGTGTGTGCCCCTCCCAGGTGGAGGATGTTGTGGAGGAGAGTCAGAGGCTAAGTCGCTGCCTCTCACTAAGCTCATACCATTCTTTTGAAGACAGCAGTTTGGAGGAGCACTTTCACCCGGAGGAGGTATGATTACTGTGCACACACAAGTAAAAATAAACAAAGAAACGCCTTGTATCGGTATGTAAGACGTTACATTTCATTACGACATTGTATCCTTTTTGAATATAAAACTTTCCTACTGCGTAGTCTTAATTGTTTTTGTCTCTGCTCTGAACAGCAGGTTCGGGGATCTCTGAGGTTTTCACTGTACTACGACCATCTCCAGGCCAGTCTAGTAGTCACTATACTGCAGGCTCTGGGGCTGCAAAGTAGGAACCTCATGCACAGACCCAACCCCTTTGTCCATGTCAGACTGTTGTGGGCGGGGCCTGATGACGGACACTGGGAGGGCCCCGAGGAAGAAGTGAGTCGTCTCTCTATTCACGCTATAGTCCAAGTTTTTTTTGCATTCACGGCTCGCACAACAGTACAAACACCATGGTTCCCCTTGATGTCTGCAGTGCGAGGAGGAGGGGACGTCGAGGCCGCAGCTGTGTGTTCTGCACGAGTGGCAGACGCGCGTGGTCAAAGACAGCTCCTCCCCCTCTTTCGGTGACCAGTTCTCCTGCAGCGTGCAGCGGGAGGAGGAGCTACGCCGCATCACCCTCAGGATGGAGGTAGGGGGTGGGAATCCAAAGAAACAAACGCCTTTTCACTGTGAATGGTTTTGCTTTGTACGTTCTGGCTTTGTTCAGTTTCTGTTCAGCTTTTAGCATTTTTATGTGTGATCGCGTTTCCGTTCGTCATCCTCAGGTGAGGGACTTTGATAAGTTCTCCAGACACGTGGTGCTTGGAGAGGCGAGGGTCCCTCTTGGTGCCGTCAAGATCTCCTATCCTCTGGAGCTGGAGCAGGACCTGCAGACCCCGAGCCAAGTAAGACATTCTACAAACACACAAGTATGGAGATGATTTGCATTTCTCTTTGTATGGACCTGTTGGTTTCTTTTCCAGGACCCAGTAGGGGAGGTGCTCCTCTCTCTAAAGTTCATGCCCACATCTCAGAGACTAGAGGTTGGACTGTTGAAGATTCGAGTGCCGTTCGAGCAAACCAATACAGACGCAGGTAGACGTGTAGATAATCAAAACCACATATGTTCATCACACAATAGGATGTTGCGTCAGAATATTGCTGACGTACACACACACACGGTCGAAATATTTTAATATGTTCTTTGTCTCCTGACCTCTTCCAGCATTGCATGCCCGGGTAGGCGTCCAGTGTAACCAGTGTAAACTACACCACCAGAAGACCAGCAGCATGACTCGACGCCAGGTCACTGTCTTCAACCAGGCCCTTGTGTTCTCCTTGCCCGAGCTTCACATTCGCCAATGTTCCATCGTGGTATCCGTCTACCAATCCCAAGCGGGCAGGAAGTCCTCAAAGCGCCTGATAGGTCTGTTGACTCTAGGTAAGGGGAAGAGCGCTGATGACCAACACTGGAACATGATGATGAATTCAGTCCGTCAGCCAATAGCGCAGTGGCATCAGCTGCTGATCTGAGATGTTGGCAACAAATGAAGTGCTACCCTATGTACAGTGAATTTACTGAAGATATAAACTCAATTGATCTGGCTCGACATACTTTTTGCGTTTTATACTGTGGTGCTGACTTAAGCCTAAACTGTTTTCAAGCATCCCGGAGGGAGGAGGATTTAGAAGCCTTGAACATCTTACCTGTAAATATATGAATTTGACTCTATGAATCTCAGTGCTGGTAAAGTGCAGGAATTTATTTATCAGCTGCTGCTGTAGTAATTACATAGGACTTAGGGTACGGTCTAAAAACAACAACAAAAATGTGTTGTTCAGGAGGATATTTTATAGCTTGTATAAGTCTTTACACCAATACAATATGTATAAAAAGGTGTGCAATCATGGAATTTGCCTCATGCAAACAAGTTGACGAAATTCCTGATATCCATGCATGACTTAAAAACTCAGGACAATTTCAGTTCAATAAATCTGATACAAAAACAAATTGAGATCTGTTTCTCTAATTTGTCTACGAGAGTGGGATATGCAGCATTTGACCATGTGGAGGCGCTACTCACCAACAGTCAAACCAACTACGAATCATAGCTTAAGTCTTGGCAAAATATTTCGGTGTCTAAAGAAAATGTGTTTTCCACCGTTTAACTTCTTTAATTAGCTACCCAATGACCGAGACATGTTAATGATTTTGAATAATTTTTCTTGCAGAAGAATTTAAATCGTATTTTAATATAGTGCATGAAACAGGCTTGCATCTATTGGAAAATGTAACATAATACTTAGAACGAGCAACTGAGCATCTCTTAATACTACCAATTCTTGCCAATTCAAGCATGCAAAGCAGTCTAGCAGATAGGATAGCTTTAATAGTGCCAATTTTCTCAACAACAGCTGAATCATGCCGTCTCATTCCTTTCCTAATTGCATTCATCCCTCTCCCTCATCCGTCTGCATTTACATTTGCCATCCCCCTCTTTCTTTTCGCACCTCTCACAGCCATCAGCAGCGTAAAGAGATGCATGGTCGAAGTTTATCATGTGGAACTTGTTACAACAGCCTGAGTTGATGACACCTCCTACATTTTTGCTCGAAAGCCACGCCAACCACAACCATCACGGTCTCTCTTTCAATTTTGCAGGGATGCCAACTGAATTCATGCCCTGTCTCACAAGTGCACGCAACCAGGGCAAATCTCTCAGAAACATGGATGAAAACAGGCGAACACACACCTTGTTTCTCAGAAGAAAAAACCCGAATAAAACCCTATGGGTAAATAGGCCCCGGCCTGTTAGTCACTTAACCTGTATAGACCCACAGTCAGGGCCGCCCCTAGAAAATACAGTAGCGAAGATAAAATTGTGCCACCCCACCTACGAACTTCGCAGTAGCAGGCTATCTGACGAACAAGTTGAGTGGCACTCGCGCGCGCACACACACAGGCATTTTCGTGCTGCAAAAAATCTTATAGTTCTACAGTAAAAACCATATAATAAGAGGATATACAATTAAAATACAAAGCAGTACATCAAGCTGAACTTCTGTTATCTGAACAATGTATAGAAAAAAACTGAAGCCCAAATTTGAGAATTTAAAAGGGAAGGTTGCAGCCTTTTAATCTTATTGTCGTGACAAGGAATAATTGATCTGTTTAAGTCTTTCTTTAGCTAAACTGTGGTTTGAACCCCCTCTTTAACATGACATGACCATTCTCACCAGAAAAAATACGCAAAAAACTGACAAATACACATGATTGATAATGTCAGAATTTCAATTATTTTGTTTTTGTGTGTTCGCTCTACTGCATGTTTAAATTAATTAAAAAAACGAAAAGGTGTCCAGTGTACTTTATATTGCTCATGGCACTTGGTGAAGCCTTGATGTCCATGGTTAATTTTGGTTTTGATGTTGGCTCTCATGCTAGCATGAAACACTGATTTCCTTGTGTGAGTTATCCCTTGTGTTCACTGAGCAGTCCTCTCACGGAAGAATGGCTGCAAGTTTGGCTGCAACTCTTTTACTATGTGCAGGCCTCCTCCTGGTTTGTGTAACTCTCTCCACACTTTACAAAGTAAATCTTCAGCAGGGTTTAAGTTATAATCTGATCTTTGTGGGGGGGTCTACTGTTCGTGGCAATAGCTTAACCGGTGCACTGTATTGGCGACCCCAGCAGATGTATGACTTTACTACTATCATAGGAGCTCAGAGCCCTCCTTATGGAATCTCAGTTCCCATAAAACAAAAACCCTGATCCTCAGCTCTCCTTGTGTCCTCTTATCTCTACTAAGGGACAAAATGATAGATTTGCTCACAGTTTCATGGTTCTCTACAGCATCCACACATGCTTGGACCTCCTCAGGAAGCACATTTTGATTCTGACTGTAACAGAGTCAATAGGCTCAGTATAGAATTATACAAAATCTGTGTATAGTTACCTGATGTGTTGTAATAGTGCCAACACTGTGTATGCCCAGGGGGCAGTGTGTGTAGTCTGCCCATCTTTACCCTGCTTTGCCTATACAACCCCCCTATACAACCCCTCCCTCCCGTTATAAGTCTACTGGGAAAATTCGCAGTAGTAGTGGCAGAGGCCAATGATAAACAGTTTCGGGGAATTCCAGACTCCATTGATGTCATTGGGTCCTCTCCAAAAAAAATAACAAACACAATACAGAATGCAGTTCACTGGCTACACGAACACACCACATTCAGGTTATTGGATAACTTACTGGCTACAACCATTTCCTCTCTAGGCTCTAGAACTTCATTCTTCATCACTCAGTGAGCTGCTTGTAACACCCGCCTGCATATCTAAATCCACATAACTTTCCCACTCTTCTCAGCGTCCGCCAGTCCTTGAACAGCATGCTTCTGACGCCAGCACGCCACTACACTCTTGGAGAAGTATGCCACCCATTCTATAGCTGCTTGCATCTGGATTAAAAACTGAAGGCCATCCTGGATCTCAATGCTTCGTTACTGGGAGCTGAAGAGATAAGCTTCTTAACATCAGTGAATGTTTTTTTTCTTTTGCTGGGCCATGGAAACCACTCATTATCTCACAGCCACTAAACAAACTGCTCTGGGCAGGTAATAAGTCGATTGTTCCCAGCCCTTTTTCCAGTCCTGTTAGGTTCCACATTGGTGATTGCAGGGACTTTCTCAGCACTACAGGCCTGCGGGTGATCCCATTCTATTCCTAGAAATTCTGTGTTTGTTGCTTGAGTTTAAATTTTTCCTTGTTGAGCCGCTTGCTGGACAGTGTCCATGACCCTGTGTAACCTGAGTTTGTGAGCAGAACAGAAAATGTCATCCCAAGACAGTTCCTTTTAGCACACAGTGAAGATCCAATATGTTTCTTTTGAAAGATTTCTGTAGCCTCTTGAAGCAGTACCTGGCCTGCGGTGTAGCTAATTAATGTGGGCAGATGTGAACTTTCTTAAATCTATGACCAGCTGCCAAAAACCTCGGAATAGGTGGTAAATTGTCGGGTTTAAATTGTTCACTTTTTTCCAACGTATCTTTTCAGATACAATCATATCCCTATTTTGATTAATATTACATTAGTCTAAATTCTGTGACAGTTTATTGTCTCTGCTTGTTGTTATTTTGGATTTTGGATTTATTTTCCAAAGACATAGCTTACATTACATTTGCACTATATGGGCAAAAGTATTGGCACACCTGCATGAGTTTTTATGACATCCCATTCCAAATTCATATGTATTAATATGAAGATGCCCCCCTTCTGCTTCATTCCAAAGGTGTTCAATGGGGTTGAGGTCAGGGCTCTGTGCGGGCCAGTCAAGTTCTTTCACACCGAACTCATCCAACCATGCCTGGATGGACCTTGCTTTGTGCACCGGGGCACATTCATGCTGGAACAGAAAAGCGCCTTCCCCAACCTATTAACACAAAGATGGAGGCATATAATTGACGAGTGAGACATTAGAAATGACGGTAAAAAGGTCACGTTCTCCTGTCTTTCGCAAACCTCAGACTGGTCCACCAGACCGCCAAATGAAGAAGCGTGATTCCTCACTCCGAAGAACACATTTCCACTAGAATATAGTCCAATGGCGACGTCCTTACCACCACTCCATCAGACACCACTCGGCGCACAGTTTTAGTGCTGATGTTAATGCCACAGCTGGTTTCAAACGCTGCAGTTATTGAGTCAGTGGAGCTTAGGCAACTTCTACGGACTATTCGCATCAGCACTTGGCGACCTTGTTTTGTAACTGTACGTGCTCTTTAGAACGACCCATTCTTTCATAAATGTTTGCAAAGACAGACTGCATGGCTAGGTGCTTAATTATATACACTTATGGCATTGAGACTGAATGAATCACTTGGGCTCAATGATTAAGAAGAGTGTCCCAATACGTTTGTTGATATCTGTCTTTATGTAAACTT
>JAVQJS010055013.1:0-10267 GCA_036024795.1 Galaxias rostratus | reverse complement strand
GTGTGTGTGTGTGTGTGCGTGTGTGCGTATGTGTGTGTGTGGGTGTGTGTGTGTGTGTGTGTGTGTGTGTGTGTGTGTGTGTGTGTGTGTGTGTGTGTGTGTGTGCGTGGGTGCGTATGTGTGTGCGTGCGTCCGTGTGTGTGTGTGCAGATGTACCAGCATGGCAGGGACCTGTGTGAAAGCCTGTGGGGCGACGCCTTCATGACGGTGGAGGACGACACGGAGGAAGGTGGAGACGGCGCGGGCGGTCGTCCCTGCGGTTGCCTTTCGCTCAGCCCCTCAGACAGGGAGGTGATGGCCGCCCTCAGGGCCCAGGAGGAAGACCCAGAGGAGCTGGACACCACCAAGAGCGGCCTGAGCCAGTACCGCGCGCCGTGCCACGCCAAACTACCCCAGGCTGCCACACTGCCCCCGCAGGCCCGGAGGAGCAAAGGCAACTCGGTGATGCGTAAGCGCTCTGTGGTGGTGGAGGATGTGGAGGGCAGTGGCAGTGGGCTGTAGAGGAATGTAGACCCCTTCATAGAGATCTGAATTTGTAACACTGCTGGGGCTGTGACTGTATCTTCTAACTAACCTTGCATACTGTATACCTCTCATTACTCAACGTCATCATCATCCTCACTCATCAGTCCAGTTTAGCCAGTGAACTCTGTGTTGATGTTATTTGCTAACTTTGTATGTCAGCTAATCTAATGTGATTTTATAGTCTCTAACACAAAGCCAAGACAAAACGCAAGCAAAGAAAAATAAGACCAGCCAGTCAACGGTCCAAAGCTGTTTGGGAGACTGTAGCCTATGTGTTGATCTGTGTTACTTGGTGATATACTGTAGGGGACCATAATTTAAGCCCGTTTAAAATATTCAGTCATACATTGTATTTTCACGTGGTATCATGGATTAACTAGTGGTTGTACTAGGATGTAGTAATGTCACCTCTCGGAACGCACACGTTTGCAAATTGGAACAGTTTATAAACCACATAAAAACAAAGGAATGGGTGGGCACTTATTACGCACGTCCAATTGCTTCTGTGTCTGAAAATGATTCTATTCTTTATAGGTTTTTGATAGATCGTTCACACTGCTACATCAGTCAGTGGTCGAACCGCTTTGAAAAACTAACTGTTGTGATAATGTACCGTCTTGTCTTCTTGTTACAAAGTGTTTTGAGTGGAGATGGTTATGCAGGGTAATACGTATCGTGCACAGTATCTTAACTGCAACATGAGGGGATCCACCCTTCCTTGACCCATAGGATCAAATGTGTAACATTATACTAAAGTACACTTTATACTTGAAGGACGTTGTGTTTCAAACAGATAATCTGCCTGCTTCATTATACAAAAAAAAAAACCACTGAAGTAGAGGCATGTATTCGTATCATTGAGGCGTCTATGATAGCTTGATGATGCATCGGAATTCTCCTGGAGCGTTTTCATTCAAGATAATGTGAACAAGTATTAGAGTGAGGCTTTTTAGGGATAGTCTTTGTGCAAAAGAGGGAACCTGTTTGTCAAGATGTGACAGGCATGCTGGATTTGGTGTTCCTCAGTTTTATTTTCCTGAGATTCTCAATAAAGACATGCTTTCTAAGTCAACTTTGTCAATGTTGTTCCTACATAGACCTAGTCCACTTTCACCTGTTATTTTCCAAATGGTCATAGTACTCCACGATAGTCTATGAAGAACTATTGAATCCACACACACAATCACACTGTACATTCATATTTCACTTGCCATTTCCTTTCAGGGTTAACACAGTGAAGGGATTGCATGTAGGATATTAACGTCCATAGAATGATTAGGACATAAAGACCTTCAGTATCACGTAAAAAATTCCAATTGTCTTTTACAATTTTAGATCACTCTACAGCAATTAGTGTTGAGACACAAAACGCCTGTTCAGGCATTATGATAAGAAAATATTGATGAAAATATTCTTCCTTATAATACTGATTTAATCCACCATATTTTTTCACCCTCCATGGAAAATCCTCGGAGGGAAATCATCTTGCCAACACTGCCTCTCCATGGCTAAACTTTGAAGCACAGGAGAAAACATAGTTACCGTACTGTCACATCGGAACTAAGAGCCGGTTTCATTTTTCCACCCGGACGACGATTAAATGCTTTAGATCCAACCTAAACTGAATTCACACGCATGAGTTATATTTGTAGTTGCATTGCAGTAAGTAGTATGCGTAGAGAATAAATTAATAACAATATAAGGCATTCAATTCAAAAGGAAAAACCACAGTATTGACTGAAAAGGTGACGAAAGCTTTCATTTGTATAAGATATCCTGCCTACTATACAAATATGACACTTAGGGACGTTAACCCAGAGCACCTTTAGAATTCTAGAGCGACAAGTAGGCAGTTTCGAACGAAACTTCTGTCGAGACAGATTGGTAGTAATTAGATCATTTTAAACCACATGGTATCAGAAGGCTAGGTGGAGTCTGGTGCCGTGAAGAACGATGTTTCCTGGCTATGAGTGCTTTGTAAACGACGTCTGCTTTGCCGCAGTTATCCACTGGATGTCGTTTGTTTTCAGTTCAGCAATGGGACAATGATAGACTGTCTGGGTCACTGTATTTTGGCAGAACTTTGTTGCTCTTCTGCACGTTTGTCATTCTGTTGTTAAAAACACCCGTCCATCCATTCATTCGCTATCCCGCTTATCCTATATGCAGGGTTGCAGGGGGCTGGAGCCTATCCCAACCGACATTGGGCGAGAGGCGCGGGCCACCCTGGACAGATCGACGGCCTATCACAGGGCCAACACATAGAAACACACACGGACGATTTAGTTTAGTCACCAATTAACCGGCATGTTTTGGGGAGTTACGGACATATTTGGCTAAATTGAGGGTGGCAATAATGTGGTAGCCTATACTTTATTCACGGTCAAACCTTCTTTTCTTTTTCTTTTTTACTTTTTGTTTAGGCCTATTAGTTGGGTTAATGCATTATTATACGGAACATTCAATTCAACTAAGGGCATTTGTTCCACTTATCCGATTAGATAAGGTTCAGTGAAGTTAAATGACTATGGTATAATATTTCTATTGAAATAGAAAATAGGACAAATTAGACAAATTACTCCCTTGTGGTGACATTGGAGATGGACCTCAAGCCATGAGGATTCTCCCTGCACTTAATCTACAAAGGTTTTGGAATATAGGAAAATAATTTCACAATGGTTTGTTTTTGCGTTTTTACATTATTATGTTAACTACTGTTATTTTAACAAGCTTTTTCAAAACGCAAATGCCGACGGTTCTAATGAGCTGGTTTTGTTAATGTAATATTTGGCCTTAGATCAGTGAGCATTAAACACTATGCCCGTGGTTCGCACTGGGCCTACGCACTCTTCCTTGTATGACAAATTAAATACAGAAAAAATATTTAACTCTCTTCATTTTCCTTAAATTTTAATTATGGCTTCAATGTTATACAGGGTGTATGTGTGAAACGACCTAGCGGCCTCTTACAAAAGTTTTTTTTAATTTGCATGTACAGGTTAAACATGACTTAATAGATAACTGGTGATCATGGTAACTGCATTTGTTCGTTGGGAGAGGGGAGGATGTGTTGCTTGAGAACAGAAGAGAAGGGCGAGAGAGTGTGAGAGAGAGAGAGATAAGTAAAGAAAGGAAGAGACTGAGAGAGGCCTTTATGTGGGAGTGATTGAGTGTAGTGAAGAGGACCGTACAACCCACCCATCTATCTTTACGTCATCATTAACATCACAGATGTTCCTCCACACGCTCGGGCTGAAATGTGGGCTGAAGTTGAAGCGTGCAAAGCGGCAAACCTTCAAGCTAAATGGCTGGAACTGGTATGCAGTGAAGTATAATTATGAAGATATCTCTGGGGTGATATAGCCTGATACATTCCACAAGTGTGACATGAATACAACTCGAGCTACAGTTAAAAAAAAAGTTCGTTTCATCTGCCCATCATGATTTAACATTGATGTATGAAGGGACATCTATCTTTCATTTGGAGTGTTTAATTATCATATTGTTATAAAGGCATTTAAACCCTTTAGTAAATTTGTATTCCACTTAAATGCACGCGTGGCCTCTAAACATCAAGCACAGGGTAATTTAGAAACACTCCATTTCTCTTGAACAGTGGGCTATTTGCAATCTTCAGAGAATATTCATCCTCGTGTAGGTGTATCTGTTTCTGTTTCCACACGAGCGACAAAAACATGTTGAGATGTTGATGGAAATTCAATAGGCTATCTTGGTATGTAGGCTACTATCTGCGTCTTTCAGATGAAAGCACATCTCCAACGCTCCGAAACAGCTGAGGTGAGAAAGTGCGGTCAAACCCCCGGCAACTTTTTTGAAGTGGTTTCGTTGACTTTCATGTGAAAATGATCTTAGAGACTAAACAAGCCTGCTGGCGTGTTATGTTTGCGTGTACGTCATTCATGCCTGACATGATATATTTCCAACTCCCGCTTTCCTGAGAGCAGCTTGTGAATTTGCGAACTGATATGTCCAGCCAATGACCGTGACAGTAAGTTTGAAATAGTGTGCCAAACTTTTGATGGGCAGCTGAAATGGATTAGAAAGATAATAGCCATCATTGAAGTCGAGCTAAACACCGACTTCACACATGTCTCCTCTTTACATTCAACCCCAAATAGAAGAAGCATCACATATTTTTGTGATGATACACCCTCCAGAATGTTCTTGTGCTTGGCACAGTAAAACGCTATCCGTTCACGCACATGCTCCCGTGCAAGCCAGACGCCCACTATCCGCCTACCTCTCTGCCAAGTGGTACAGAGTCTTCGTACGCCTACGACATTCCAAACGCCGCTGTCACTTCCCTTCACGTGCTCTTGCTGTATTCTAATAAGACCGCAAATCTGTGTATTTTGACTATTTTGGCACTTGCAAACTGCCACGGGAAGGAAACATTCTACCCTGAATAGGATGGCTAATTTCGAATAGGCGTGATCGTCTTCCCAGTTATAGCCAGGAACCGCCGGAAAACATTATTTTAACTATTCAATTAGATGAGAATGTTGGGCTTTCAATTTAATAAAATCCATTATTTAAGTATTGAAATTTATTTATTGGTATACTTACATATTACTTACTTATTACTTATATTACTCATATTACTTATTAATGAAGCATAGGCTGGGCCGTCCTATTTTGTAATAGAAACTTTAGACTGAACTTGATCACCTTATCCATAATGTATAAGATTAGGTGGACAGCCACTGTTTTTGACTTGTTTGTCATTATGATGCTTAAGATATAAAGTTTAAACCCTGGCCCCATGAAAGAATTAATCATCCATCATTATTATTTGGGTGGGTAGTTATATAAGGACTGTGGCTCTATTAAATACTTGACCTTTGTAGGAGGAGTGAATTGAAACTGTTTTTACACAGTTGGGGATTCCCACGGAGCCTACCTTGCTATGACGACTTCTAAACCAAAATGCCCTTATATGGACTTTGCTGAACGGAAAAGACTACGTGCTTACGCACTGATAACGTGAAAGTGCTGAGAACTCTTGATTGAATATGCTTGTACGCAAAAAGGTTGTCGCCTGTGGGATATTTAACCTGACCAAGTGGAACTTTATTTCTTTTTATTCCAGCCTATTCCAACACGCAGGCAATGTGCCTACGCAGGGGAGTTTTGTTGTGAAAACCATATAGATACCGTCTCAACTCAAATAGAAAAGACAATAAAATCCATGAAAGCAAAGTCATTTTGAAAGACACTTTACTTAAATTCATCGCACAAATAAAAAAAGACATTGTAAACATATGACATTGTTTGTCTGGATCAACCAGACAGCACAGAAATAACTTAAACAAAACATAAAACAAATGCAATCTTGTATGATATTTAGGGTGTCATTGATGCAAAAGTACAAAGTAACAACACATTTTCCCATTTTATACCATAACTAAGCCACCAAAACAGTTGTTTTGCATTGCTTCTAGTTACTCGGTGTCTTTGTTTATTCTGGGATACTCTCCCTCTTTTACAAGGGTCGTATGGTCCCTTGAGCGGTGCCCAGCAGCCGGAAGTACCATTTCACTTAGTCTTTGTCCCTAAAATAAGAGTAGCCTACAGATGGCCCACGGCTTTGTATTGTTGACACGGTCAGCAATAGCCAGCCGGTATTCCAGTGCCGCATGTAGAACATTACTCCAGTGTTATCACTTATTATACCTATGAAAATTTGTCGTCAGTTCGAACGACATTCAAAACGCCTCCATCTTGCTTGTCAACATCAGCTGACAACCACTACTGACATGTGTCAGGACTTTCTGTTTGAGCTGGGCGACTTGATCACGGAGTACCGACGCTGTGCTGGAGAGACCTGCGTTGTCAGACTTTAGACATTTAACCTTATCTTCCAGTCGGGCAATGCGTTCCAGTTTGCGCCTACGGCACTTGGTCGCCGCAAGCCGGTTTCTCAGCCTCTTCCTCTCGGCTTTGATCCGCTCTTGGTTCTCCATGTTTATCGGGGACATTGGAGGGGAACCGTCGCTGCTGTATTGATCAGGGACGGTTTGTGGTTCCTCTTTCAGAGCCAGCAGACGCTGTGGATGGAGCCCAGCTCCAGGCAGGGAGTGCGTAAAATTCTGTGTCGGGTGCGTCGAACTCTGTTGGTGATGCCCTTGCTGGTGCTGGGGTGGTAGGTAACTGATCGTGGTAGTCGGGTAGCTTGGTGCGGAAGAAAGGTTGTTGCTCGGGCAGTAGGCGTTCAGTGTTGTGTAAATGGGAGGCTCGGGCTGCATGGAGGAGCCGAAAACACTAGGGGCCGCTGCCGAGCACGTTGTCATTCCTCCGGTTCCAATAGACACGTTTGGTGGGGGCATCTGGTTTATCTTATGTAGCTCGTCCAGGGCTTTTACAAACCCCTCTGCAAAGCCCTCCTGCTCATCCGTGATGCCACGGTTGTAGAAGTACTGGCCTGGGGTAGGAGTGGTGATCACACCGTTACTATTTTGGATGATAAGCCTCTCAAGTTCTGGTGATGCAAGCTTCAATGACCCGACGTCCTGTTGCACCCCTTGGTATAGGTCAGACTCCGCTCTCAGTTGCGATTTCAGGCTGCGATAAGGCTCTGTCAAGTTCAAATTCATATTCTGCTTTAGCACTTTGTAGTCGTGCATTGTTGCATGTTGGCCATATGCTGACAGGTATGAGTCGTCATGATAGAAAGGTTGCTCCATCTTTGTAGACATAAAGTCGTAAGAAAAGTCAGCTTACCAGTTGCTTCAATAGAAACAGGGAAACAGTCTCAGGGAAATGATCAACAAATGTCAGTGCCAGAAGAAAGTCTGCATTAATAGCAAACACCTGTCTTCTTTCTCAGTAATGTCCCAGGTTGAAAAAAAATATTTAAAAGAGAATTCTCTTTGAAAAGTGAGAATTAGTCTTGCCTATATGCAAGGACTGCTCCACAAAATGTGCGCTTAATGCAGTGGCAGCTCTCTGGAATGGATGTCCAAGGTTTTCGATGTCTACCGAAGAAGTCTCCCGATCAACCTTGACTAAAAGTAGGAAAGTTATTCTCTATATTTCGGTATAATGTAGCTTCGTTCTGTTCGCTGAGATGATTCTCGCGTATGTTCTCACTAGTCATACAAGTCGTATATATACAGATACACTGAACACGCTTGCTGCCAACATTGAGAAACGTTCGTGATTGGATAGAAAGTCTTTCTCCTCCACGCCCCGACAACAACGTCAAGGCTGTGACGCTATTGCCAGGAACTTGGGACTGTAAACAAGCCTCTAGGCAACAGAGCGCCGACGCTGCTATGGAGGTGCTTGGATGAAAATAATAGCAATTGTTTTATGCTGGCGAGGTGAAGTTTTGGCAACCGCGTTTTAGGCTAATTTGTAGGATATTTATTTTTGTATAGAGCACGTTTGCAACCTTTCTGGTCAGTTTGTGTTCAAGTTGATACATTGTGAAATAATTCCAAGCCGACCTCTTGCCACCGGATTTTTTTGTTGTGTTTTCCTTTTGCATAGGCGATGTTTTATTTTTTGTTTTTTTTATGTCTACACTAGAAGTGCGTTTTAGATGGGGTAATAAAAATGTGGGGTTTTAAAGGACTCCTTCTAATACACGACATAAGTCAGTAGCCACAAATTAACCATACTGATATGTTACACGGCGATCGATGCAGTAGAGGAAGTTCTAAGTACATATATGGGCATGATGACATGTTAGTTCCTCTGTCGGAGAACCGGGAAGCCTAACCCACTTTGGCTTCGTTCCAACACCATTCCTATTGTATAAAGGCCACCAGTGTGTTACTTAACAGCCGTGGACTTTTTAGTTAGTAGATATGTTGGACTAAGTTTTGTCTTACATCTGTTTTTAGTACCTTGTTAATAAGACTAGAGGTTTGGGAAAATGTTAATTAAACTAACCTATGGGAATTTTAATTCTTAAAAAAATACAGTTTATGTGTAAGTTTTCATCGAGAGCTGTTGTTTGACAGAATAATGTCATAATGTCAAATTGTCAGAATAATTTATTCTCTGACAATTTTCTTTGAAAGGACAAAGATAAGTTAAGATCTCACTACAATTTAAAGACGTAAACAATGTCTTCATATTGATTGCTGCTGACCCCCACATTACATTCATCTAACATTGATAATCATGACAGCCTTTGATATGTTTAACATCATCAGCACTAGTACTTGTTAGGTGTAACTCTGCAGCCAGCGGGAGCACACATTGACTAAATAGAAAGATGATTCCTTAATGGTGCACATGTTTGTGTCATTGAGATGGGCACCTTTGTGTTCGGTGTGCAATTGTTCTTGCCTGGCCAACACAAACACAACCCCTGAAAGGTATCCATTTGCAATTTTAAGTAACATTGCAGTGAAACCGTTCTGCTCATAAATAGATAGGCGTAGCCTGCCGAGCGCACCTTGCCTCCCTCACCATGTGTCTCGGAAGCAAAGAAGCCGGATCAAATTTTCAACAATACTGTTTCATCTCAGGGTTAAAGGAGACAGTATCGTGCTCATCCCATAATATTTACTCTGTGGTGTACACGGCATATGGGTGGTGGAAGGTGTATTGTTTTGGCTCAGGAAAAACACTGACCGTGTCGGTTGAATCCAAATATTGAATGTTTTGTAAAGATGTTACAAGTATGATAACATGGCAACCCACCGGACAGCAGTAGACTGGGTTAGTCTAATTTTAGACAGTGGCAACCTCCAGAGGATTTAGTTCACCACTGGCATTTTAAGGCCCATATCCTTGATAATACCCACATAATTGCTGTTTCTCAGGTAATTCTCTGGCATTCAGACCAGCCATTTAGATACTATGCCTTTTTGTCCGTATCCATGGAAATAAGCCCCAACAGAGCAAAAACAGTTCCTGGCATCCTTATGCTTCCAAACTGCCACCTCCTTTACACATTCTATCTAGTGTGCAGATGCAGCAGCTCTGTTGGGATTCTTTGGTTTTATTCAACCCTGTGGTGGAGGTTGACCACAGTGCGAGTGACACTTTGGCGCTGCATAGAGCTGGGTCCAGGGTGATGAGTGTTTACTAGAACTCTGGGGAGATGGCACGTTGCCACGGCCACACGTTACTCCAAACCGCCCATAGTAGGCCTCCAGGGAAACATGTAGACAGAGGAAATGCTCAGCCAAAGGTTGACATCTGATCGATTAAAACGTATAACAGGATGTTTTCATATAGCAATGAAAATAAGAAGCAGCATTTGCCTACAAGTTCGGCCAATCTTTTTGACTAAACTCAAGATTTCAGTAAGAAAGGCTTCATGAAGGATGAGACACAACGAGGTGGTGTTTACTGTTTACCGATGCACATTGCCAGTGGCCAGACACAACTTCATGTTACCTCTTCTAACTCCCAAGTGATTTTGTGAAATGCAAGGCCACAGGGTGTGGCATTTATTGTAAGGCTGTGTGTTTGTGTGTGTGTGTGTGTGTGTGTGTGTGTGTGTGTGTGTGTGTGTGTGTGTGTGTGGTTGAGTGTGTGTGTGTGGTTGTGTGTGTGTGTGGTTGTGTGTGAGAGAGAGAGTGTGTGTGTGTGTGTGTGTGTGTGTGTGTGTGTGTGTGTGTGCGCGTGCGTGAGTGTGAGTATGGTTGTGTGTGAGTGTGGTTGTGTGTGAGAGAGCGAGAGAGCGTGTGTGTGTGTGCGTGTGTGTGAGTGTGGTTGTGTGTGAGTGTAGTTGTGCGTCTGTGTGTCTGTGTGTGTGTTT